>JAOWAN010075815.1:0-10906 GCA_028566635.1 Lobelia cardinalis
CATTCCTTTTGATCCAAATGAGAAACTACTCCTTGATAAAGGAGATCCTCTTGATGATCCTTCACAGTACAGACAACTGGTGGGTAAGCTATTGTACTTGACAGTCACTAGACCAGATCTGTCTTATGCTGCCCAGACTCTTAGCCAGTTTGTTCATTCACCAAAGTCTTCTCATTTGCAAGCTTTGCATAGAGTACTCAGATATGTCAAAGCTGCTCCTGCTCAGGGATTGTTTTTCTCTAGTTCATCTTCTTTGGAGTTGCAGGCTTACTGTGATAGTGATTGGGGTAGCAATCCTAATGATAGAAAATCTGTTAGTGGTTATTGCATCATGCTTGGTACTTCATTGGTTTCCTGGTATTCAAAGAAGCAGTCTGTTGTTGCTAGGAGCTCAGCTGAGGCAGAATATCGTTCCATGGCCACTTGTTGTTGTGAAATAATTTGGCTTCATGGTTTACTTCAGGATTTCCAAGTGATCCTCTCTCTTCCCATCAAGTTGTTTAGTGATAGCACTGCTGCTATATCAATTGCTTCTAATCCTGTTTATCATGCTCGTACTAAGCATATTGAATTGGATTGTCATTTTGTTAGGGAGAAGGTTAATAGTGGTTTGATTCTTCCCCAGTATGTCCCTTCTCACTCTCAACTTGCAGACTTGTTCACCAAATTTCTTGGCAAACAATTGCACTGGTCTCTTCTTTCCAAGCTGAGGGTTCTCAATGTTTTCTCCCCCTCATCTTGTGGGGGGGGGGGGTGTTGAGGATATTGATGTCAATATGGATGACAAAATGTGCCATGTCAATATGACAGCTAAGTTGAGGAAGTGTTTGGATAAAACTGCAATGAAGAAGTGATTCGGAGGCCTTGAAGTGATCTGTCGACCGGAGGCCTTGAAGTGATCTGCCGGAGGCCTTGAAGTGATCCGTCGACTGGAAGCCTTGAAGTGGTCTGCCGGAGGCCTTGAAGTGATATGTTGTTCGGAGGCCTTGAAGTGATCTGCCGGAGGGCTTTTGCTATGTGCTGTTCACTGATCATTGTTCAAGGGTGTTAATTTTAGTCCTTTTCATGTTTGTTTCAGTTAGTTAGTTTTCTTTCTGTTTTCCCGTAAGTTGGACAGCCTGGATATATTTGTTTTGTTGGTTTTTACTTCATTGTTAGATTGAGAAGTCAATTGAACAGAAAAGGAAGAAATAGAAGCTACAGTTCTTCCGAAAGTTTTTCTGCATATCTTCCTTGCTCAGTTTCAATTTCCATGGCTTTTCCTTCAAATTCTTCCTGTTATTTCATGTCAATTACTTGATTTGATACAATTTGACACCAACGCTGTAGCACAATCTTGTCTGCCATCATCCTCGTACTGACTTCACAGGCGATGACAAGTGTTCTAGTAGCCGTTCTCCTTCAAATAAATTTGAATTTGAATCTTGGAGGCAACGAAAGAAGGATTAAAATTTGATCGTTGGAAATTTCTGAGCGGAACACTTGAATCAACAGCCTTCACAATGAGTTTTCTGATAAACGGAACCCTTCATACTTGAAGTCTTCCGACAGATACCTTTAGCTTGTAAAATTACTGCTTTACCCTTAAGATAGTATTGAAACGGATACCTTCCTGTTACACAGTAATGGAAAAATTTGTTTGTTAGTATTAAGTTGTTAAATGTCTATTTATATTGATAGGCTTGAAACGCGATAAATAGACATTTATATTAAAAATATTTTGAGGTAATTAATCAAATTTAAAAAGAATAAATCCTAACAGAGGTCAAAATACAATCCAAAAATAACTGAATCTCAATCTCCAAAATCAGCCCCTAAACTCATTTCTCGTTCTCTCCTCGCTTTCTCTCTTCTTTTCTTTCTCTAGATGGCTTCTTTGCAGTTCATCTTTAATTTCCACGGTTTTCTTTTCTTCCTGTTGTATATCAGCTCTTTCAGGAGTGTATTTCACTTATTCCTCAACGAAAACAGTTTTCTCGTGATTGATAATTTCTTGGATTTGTGTGGATTTATTAGACACTATATCAATAGCATATGATGAGTCAGATTGTTCATCGCTCTGCCCAATTTATTTTTCTCCGAACTCTATGTCAGCTACACTTAATTTTACCACATTATGGTAGGGAGCTGAAAAGTCCTTATCTAAAGCTAGTCGAAAATGAAACGGAACGGAGCCAAGGTTTCCTTCGTTTTCTGTATTTTTTTTTTCATTTAGTTCTTATGGGTGTGGTGTGTTGTTTGTAGATTTGAATTACTTTTTGTTTATAATTTTCTTTTGCTTGACCCAGATACTCAATCAATTTTTTTTTTCAATTTTCGAATTCTCTCAATTAATTTTTGTTTTCTGTTTTGAGCCCTCGAAGCGAGTCTACGGTGCACATAAGTATGCACATGTGTATTTATCTTAATGTACATATATGTTTATCTCAATAGCTATAAGGATGCACATATGTATTTATCTTAATGCACATATGTATTTATCGCACATACGTGTTATATAAATGTCCATATGTGTTAATCTTAATGCACATATGTGTTTATCTATCTACATATATGTATTTATCTAAATTCGCATATGTGTAATTTTTGAATATTTCAGATTCGGAATTGTAAATAATTAATTTGGTATTTTTTATAAAAAATTTGAAAATAATAGAATAGATTGATTCTACCATTTTTGGACCCTAAATTAATGGGATAAAAAATTCTACTATTTTTTTTACCCTGAATTAATGGGATAAAAAAAAATTCACTCACTTGCCATCTGAAGAGTGTAATCCACTCTCCAAATAAACACTCTGTATTAGCAGTACTTAGACGCTCGATATACCAATAGATACTAAGTAACACCAGATTTTATTCGCGATTACAGTCAATTAGGAAAACCTAGTTCAAATCAGATATAAGCATATAAATCACTACTCCCAAATCTACCGAAATTTATTTTGTTCGCATGTGCGCATAGTAATCTGTACACCCCTAGAGCAAATGTACCTCACTCTCCTTCACTCTCACCCATTAATTTCAATCAATCCCTAAAATTAAGGGATTGATTGAAATTAAAAAATCAAATTTATTAACAACTATTCCATATAATTAAAGAGTTATTTTAGAAATCTGTATAATTAGATATTCTTTATAATAAGTAATTTCATATGACAAGGAATTTCATATAATCAGGAATTAAAATTAACGACTAAATAATTAACACTGATTCAAATTGTTCTATTCATTTTATAAGTATGTTATGTTCATTTTATAATTAAGATATGTTCATTGAATATATAAACGTGATGTGTTATGTTTCAAGCAGACTATCAGAATGATTTGTTCATTTTATAAAATATTATGTTCATTAAAAATGTATTTTGTATTCATTAGTTGTATTTATATTATTTTATTCATGTTTATTAGCTTACATTCTTCATATTCGTTATATTCATTGTTCATGTTCATTAGATGGAGTAATCGCAGAAATATAAATTTACATTTATATTATAAGTATGTTATGTTCATTTAATAATTAAGATATGTTCATTGGATATATATAAACGTGATATGTTATATTACAAGCAGACTATCAGAATGATGTGTTCATTTTATAGATTGTTATATTCATTGAAAATATTTTGTATATTCATTAGTTGTATTTATTTTATTCTATTCATATTCATTAGTTTACATTTTCCATGTTCGTTATATTCATTAATTATGTTCATTAAATCCATTTTTCATGTTTATTAAATAGAGTAATCGCAAAAATATAAATTTTTTGAGTTGAATTTATGAGATTTTAGGAAAAAAAAAATTTGATGCACTTATTATGGAATAAATATAAAATAAATTATAAAATACTCTGATAATAGCAAGTGAGTGAATGAGAAAAGATATCACTCATTTAAATTAAAAAATTTTTACAAAAATAAAATTAATAAGTTTTATTTTCTCTCTCGTATCTCTCTCTACCATCTCTGTGTTTCTCTCTCTTTTCCTCTACTCCATCCATATATAGCCACCATCTCTCTTCAAATTAAACTCCATAGACATCATCTCTCTTCAAATTAAGCTCCATAGGCACCATCTCTCTCAATCTCCATTAGCCGACAGTAATATCCATCCACCGCATATACTTCGTCCAATCAACCGAAATTCACCATCTACGACTTACCACATCTCTCAATCGCCACCATCAACGACCTCTCTCAATCGCCACAACCAACAATCCACCACCAAGCAACTGAAATCCACCACTCTCGACATCCTTTATATGGAAAAGATCGATGAGAGGGATGAAGTGGGTAGAGATGGCAGTTGAATGGTGATTCGACGGTGGAGCAGCTTGAATGAGGGTGGTTATGGTTGACGGAGGGTGGTGAGAATTCGATTGAAATTGAACATGTTCATTTTGTCAGTATGTATGTCCATTTACTTTAACGTCTGTATTTATTTGATCATAATATGATGTTTATTTTGAATTATGATATGTTATAAACTGCTTTATTGAAGGTTAGAAATGTTCATTTCGTTATTGTTTAATGTTCTTTTCGTCAATGCTTATGTTCATTCGTCGGTGCTTATGTTTATTTACTTATCCGTTTTTTGTATTAAAATTTGAATTCTTATTAATTTTAGAAATTATGACATGAGTTATTTTAGGCATTAATTATGGAGTTTATATAAATCTGATTTTTTGTTTTAAATCAATCCTTAAAATTTAGAGATTTATTAAGATTAATATGTGAGAGTGGGAGAGAGTAGGGGAGTAAATCTACTTGCAGGTGTACCATGCTAGGTACACCTAGGCGCTTAAAATATCAATTACAAATCTACACCTATACTATATCGGATCCTCAAACAAAAAAGGTAACAAAGTTAATTTAGGGTTTGAAATAAATATGTTACACTAAATCCGATGAGATTAATACGATTAAATTTTTAATTTTATGCTCAAATTGGCTAATGACTTGAGATTCACAACACAATCGAAACGAATAATTTTAATTTTACGATGGCTCTTATTTTTTTTAAAAAATATTTAAAATTAAAATTTAAACAAATAGATAGAGCGAGGTGAGAGAGAGAGAGAGAGAGAGAGAGAGAGAGAGAGAGAGAGAGAGAGAGAGAGCCGATAACTGAGTGTGTGGAACGGATATTTATGATATTAGCGGGATCGTAGCAAAAACTTTATGAGTTATATTTAGCAACCCAATAAATTAAACATCTTTCTAAAACTTTGTGCTATTCAACGTAGGATACTTAAATAAACCGAAAAAATAATATTTCATTCAACATTAATATAGTATTCCAACTATGTTTAATATTTTAGTTACCTTTAATATTCTATTAGATTTAATTATACTTATTTACGATACATCAACATAAGAACGTGTCCGCAGTAGTGCTAGATCACTTCTAATGTTAATAACAAGAATAAAAGCTCATACACTAATAGCCTTCATTATTTAAAAAAAAAATATACTGTATTTTAATAATTATCGAGAAATTTAAAATTTATATTAAATAAAAATTAATAAATACTCGTTAACAGTTGTTCGATCTCGTTGTACTAATGAGATAAGTTATAAATTTTGTCCCTTGTTGAATGTTTGGGCTTTGGCCCATACTTTGAAGTTTGAACAGGCGAATGACGAATGAGTCAGTAGACCGTGGTTGTAGATTTATGCCCAAATCTCTTCCCTCACACACAAAAATTATCTCTCTCTCTCTCTCTCTCTCTCTCTCTCTCTCTCTCTCTCTCTCTCTCTCTCTCTCAATTCGGAACCTGTGTTCCGTTGGCTACCATACTCCTATACTCCATGGTGAGAATGAGTAGCGGGTCCATCGCGAGCGATTGAGATTAATTGATAACTGCTGTTGGAGCCTATCGAGCGAACAATGTGACGAACATCGACCCAAGCGCGACGAGCAACGTTACGATCATCGAACGGAGGAGTACGGAAGGACCAGAACCACGGAGCCCAATCCGAATCCCTCTCTCTCTCTCTCTCTATTTTAATCAAATGGTAATGTCATTTCTTATTTAGGATGGAGTATTAAAAAATGGGTCATGCTAATTAATAAGAGCGTTGATTAATATTATCAGAAATGAAAAGAATTTGAGTGAAAAATCAAAGTTAAAGCATTATTAAGTGTGATTTTATTTATTTTTTGATCTTAGCTACAAGAACAAGTACTAAATGACTTTAGCAACGAATATAGGATACATGATTTAAGTAATGATCAGTATCCGATAAATGATTTTACTCATCTATATTTCGATTATAAAATTCAATGTAAATACATTCCATTCCTAATAATCTTAATGAAAAAATGATACTTATGATTTTAGTTAACCCATAATATTAGTTTATTAGATATATTCATGCTCGTCCTCGTGGTGTAAAAATTTTAAATATTGGGGAAATATGAAAAAATCAATCATTCATATTAGAAGTGTAACAGTTCCGTCTGATTTGGTTTGCGATATAAATCGCTAGTCGAACCGCACTTTATTGATTTGAAAATTTTCAAACTTAAATCAAAGCGCAAGATTTAAAATCATAATCAAACCGAAGCGCAGTTTGATTTGATTTAATTTATCGATTTAGGGCTAATTTTATAATTTATTTTTTTAAAAAAAACACAAAATTTCCTTAATTGCAATACTGCCAAGTCCAAATTCAGTGGAAACCAAATGCTCATGCAAAACTAAAAAACCCAGACCGGGTTGTCCCTCGCTGCTGCGTTCTCTTAGGCTATGGATTACAGGAACAAATGTAGTTGAATGGAACAGCAGGCGGGTTACACGTTCCAGAAACAAATAATAATAATAATAATAATGTTGTTGTAGATGGTGACATATATAGTAGCTCTTCCAGGCCAGGCCTAAGAACACCCCATGCGATATCAACTGTGGAAGACTGTTCAGTCTCACCAAAATAAGAACTACTCCTATATATTATGTTAAATAACAAAATCATATTATAAACGAGAATAATTAAAGAAAGTAGTAATGAAACCCATATTACAGGGGGCAAGGTCGTATTCTTGTCCACTATCGCCCGCCCTGCTATAAGAAATGAACAACTAGCTTCAAATTAATCGATCCGGTTTAAAATGTCGAAATACCAACCTATAAATTGCTAGATTTGGTTGAACTTGCAAATCGAACGATTTGGACTTATATCCCTAACTTAATTAAATTTAATTATTTAACGATTAAAATTTTAATACGATTAATTAAGTGCCTCTAAACTTTTTAAATGCGAAGCACTTAAAAAAACTTTCTTTAATTAATAGAATCATTAGGACTCAAGTTTTGTCTGAAATAATATGAAAATGTTATAATTTCAATTTAGTGAAGAAAAGAAAAAACATGGACACAGTACCAACCAGAAAGATGTGTAGTTGTCATGCATGCATGGTGGTCACCAAACAACAATACAATAGTGAATTGGTTTGGCTTGGCTTGGCTAGCAGGGCCGGCCCAAACAACAATACAAGCGAATTTTAGTCATTAGACTTAGAATCTTAGATGCTCTTTAGCAAAATATAGTGTTGCAATTTTATTCGAGGTTCACTAAGCTGTTAATATTATCCAATACTTATGCTGTATTTTTTTAAATTTTATTTAATTTCATATATTTTTCTACTATGTTGTTTATTTTATAATTTTAAAAGTGAACAATTGTTATTTATTATTTATTTAAATTCTTTTTTTAACAATAATATATGAAGATTGGACACTCTTCTTCTTCTTTTAAATTTTTTTTATCAAGTGGTTTTTTTAGAAAATGGTTTTAACGAGATGATATATATATCATTATAAAATCATTTAAATCATCATAAAATTAATAAATTAAAATATTATTTTTACGTTTATAGTATGATAATATATATAAGGGCATAAATTTAATTTTTGCCCGGAGCCTAAAAAACGTTTAAAACGGCCCTATTGGCGAGGTAAGACAATCATTTCTCAGGTGCTCCCACAAAGTCATTGTAGTACGTAGTAGTAATTTTTTCTAAATAGTCAAAAAGAAAGGTGGAAAAGAAACAAAAAGAAAATAGGAACTTACTTGGTAAAACAAAAAAAAAAAGGGGAAAAGGACAGTAGTAGTCAATTTGATGCACGGGACCTCCGACGGTGCCGACTTCACGTCATCTCCCCTTCCCGTGTCCCATGCCGTGGGCAATATTCTTTAATTTCACCTTATTTCTTGGACTTCTTCCTTCTTCTTTTTTCTTTTTTTTTTCCCTCTATTTTATGAATTCAGATCTTCTGTTTTATTTAATATCTTATTATTTATCCCATTTTTTTTTATTCTACTCATTTAGAAGATGACCTTAAAATTTTTATTTTAAATAATAGGACATGTGTCAGTATTTAAAAGATATAAAACAGTAGATGAGACATCAAATAGAACAAAAAATTTCGATTTCTTTTTTATATTCATTCCTAATAACTACTTCTTCCGTTTCATTTTAATTGTTCTAAAAATAATTTTTTTTCACAATATATCGCTATCATGAACAATTAAAATGAAATGAAGAAAATATTTTTCTTTTCATTAACTTTTGATTTTTTATGTAAAAATTGATACTCCATTTTTTTGTAAGTTATATAAATGTAAATGATAATTTATCTAAGATTCTTATAAAGATTAAATTTTTGAATCAAAAACATATTAAATATATTAACTAATTATTTTAATAATATATTAGGTTGATTTTTCAAATATCAAATAAAAGTTACATGTAGTACTCCTTTTTTTTAGCTCTTAATATTACCGGAGGTGACGGATTTACAAAAAAAAAAATTAAGACTGTAACCTCGGATCCTGTCCTGAGTCAATGTGGAGGAGGTAAATCACAGAATGTGCATCACAGAAATCAGGATGAAAAGCTGATAAATAGGCCCAGGGCTCTTAACTCTTATGTCACTTTTACTTATAATAAAGTTAATTTTATTTTGCGGGAAATTAAACTATGCACACAACCGCGTTGATTCCTTTATATATGCTCGAGGCAGGTGAGGAATTTACATGTAATATAGGGGTATATGCATCAAAATAATACTAATGTGATCGTGAGCCCTTTTCAAATAAAGCTGAAACGGTGCGATACACGAGTTTCAATGGCCCTTTTCAAATAATTGACAATACTATTAGTTGTCTTTAACCCCAATTAAAAATGTTGGGATTCATCATTTGAATGTTACGGATACACGAGTTTAGATCTTCTACGTCAACGGTGCGATACTTCTTATATTATTTTTTAAAAATTTATTTTAATTGTTTAAAAAATAATTATTCTAAATTTTAAATTTAATATTTTAAAATAGGTATTATTTTTTAAAATTATGTCAAATAAAATATACTATTTGGATAGAAAATCTCGATCTCGAATACATGTACAGCCAGCTGGCTTTATTTTCATTCTAATTGGGGGAGTAATTGACTTGTTGGTCATCGTGTGGATGAAATCTCATCTATTCATCTGCTATACATGCTTGAAAATTTGAGACTAATGATATTCTGAGCAATACGATTTTTTGAATGAAAATGCTAAATGTAAAATATTAATTAAATAGTATTTATTAATATAATGTATAATATTTATATATATTATTGATGTTTTTTTATATGTATGTCATTACTCCATCTGTTTTTAATTAAGGCCGGAGATATTAGGCCAAACTATTCAAAAAAAAAATTGGATTAACTAGGGAAAACCTCATGTACTATTCATATTTTAGGAAAGATTCTAATATGTTATATTTTTTTTTTTTGCGGCATTACCTACCTATGGTACGCACGTTATTAGCGAAAATTATACGCAGTGTCTAGGCACTCCGTGCTAGGAGTGTCATAATACACATAGCGATTATAAATAATGCACATATAACCTTTATGTGCATTACTAATTATGTTATGTGCATTATAATTATGTTATGTTCATATTTTATAATGTTTATGTGCATTAAGACACTCCATGAGTAAGAAGTGTCTAGACACTCCATATAACGATTGCGTTATTAGAGTTTTCATTATATACTAATATGAATGCTGAAAAGTCCAAAATACCCCTTAATCCTATAAACTTTATAACAGCAGTAATTCTCACCCCTCTCACCCACCACCACCACCACCTCAACCTAACCACCACCACCACCACCCTCTTTCCCACCCCTTCTTCACTGCTTCATAACTGAAAATTGAAATCATAATCACCACCTTCTCAATCACCACTACCATATATAATTATTTGAAATATTTAAGTTTATTTTTAATAATTTATACACATAAAATTATTTAAAATAATTAAACTATATATATTTTTTGGAATAATATACCTATTTGATTTTTAGAGACTAAATTTTCACGATGTTATTGGATTCATTGAAATGTTCAATTTATAAAGGGATTGGGAGAATGAAAATAAAAATTTGAAGGCGAAAGATAAAATTATTAGTAAAAAAATTTCCTTTTTACTCCCTAGATTTTTTGGGCGGGGAGGCGCTAGCCCCAATGTGTTCCGCCACTGATAGGCGTCGTCACCAATAGCCCTCTCCGACTCCTGCGCCTCTAAGTGCCACCACTAACACCCCCACCCTCATCCCTTGCTGCTAATGGTGGCGTCGCCCGTGCTACCACCGGCTATGTTCTCCTCCTCCGCCGTTGTCTTCTCCAGTCATTGTCTTCCCCCATCGCAAGTGCGTCTCTTCCATCATCTTCTCCTCTTTTTACTGTTGGTGATCTTGCTACGCCCTAAACCTCCATTGACAAATCATTCTGCACTCTCAATCCCTACCCTCTCTCTCTCTCTCTCTCTCTCTCTCTCTCTCTCTCTCTCTCTCTCTCTCTCTCTCTCAACAAAAAAAAATTATTAAAACACCCTCACACCC
>JAOWAN010075836.1:0-10906 GCA_028566635.1 Lobelia cardinalis
AGAGAGAAAGAGAGAGAGAGAGAGAGAGAGAGAGAGAGAGAGAGAGAGAGAGAGAGAGAGAGAGGGAGAGAGAGAGGGAGCCGTCCTGCAATGTTGTTTCCTGCACCGTACATGCCAGGAGGAAGACGTGACTGCTATGGATGTGGTCTACGCTCTCAAGAGGCACTGAAGGACTCATTATGGGTTTGGGGGGTTAGATTTGTTTTGGTATGATTTTTAGGGATCGATATAAATTTGGTATCAGTTGTTCGTGTAGTTGTAATTCCCAATCTCTGGGAATAGAAGTGCTGGTTTTAAATTACAATTTGAAATTAATGGAAATTCGGTTCTTAGTAATTGTATTGTTTCCTTCTGGATTTCAGTTTTTCTGATTCTAGCCTGCAGCTTTGTTTTTGGCCAAGGGGAAATTGCTAGATTGTTTGAGATCCCCATTGGCCATAAAATTTTTAGAATGGTGATTTCGTGATCTTTAACAGTCGTTCTGCTGTTGATTTCGTGATTGAATGAGAATTGAAGATAAGTTGGTGATGATTCACTTCACGCTCTTTACATACAGCTTCTTTAGCACCTAGTAGTTAGTTTTCTCTTATCTGCAGGTATTTTGTTTCTTTTTTTGGAAATGAGTTTTAATTCAGTAATTCTTTTTTTCTTAAATAGCATATTAATTGAAAGATTTGCTCCATTGTTAAAGGTCGTGCCTGATTCCGATGATTATTATTTTTTATTTTTTTAAAGCAGCTTAGTAGTGCTACTTTGTAATCATCATCAAGTATAATTTATATACTCTTAATCCACCATTCAAATGCTAGGCTGTTGTTATTTATGCTTAAACTGAATTGATCGAGCCAAATGTTTGACAAAAGCGTGCTTTAACCATTCTTATACAAACCTTTACATGTAATCTGATTGTGGGAATGTGTCAATTATCACTTTGTGAGTTTTTTTTTTTTTTTTTTAATTTTTTTAAAAATATAATTTTAATAAGGGGTATTTTTTTTGTATAAAAGAGGCGATACTAAGGGTCAGATCAAGAATGCGATATATGATAATATTGCACTGTTCACTATTCGAATATGAGATGATATGAGTGATATGAGTTTATGAACTAAAAGATTAAATTGCCCTCATGATGTGAAAGATTTAAATGTGATGTGAGGAGAGAGAATGTGATGTGAACGGTTTGAATGTGAGGAGAGAGGAGAGAGAATATGATGTGAAAGGTTTGAATTGATTTGTGAGAGTGTATGGATAGAGGTAATAGATGGAAAATGTTTAATATTTATTTGTAATGTTGGGTGATATTTGAGTAAGATATTGAAAATATATAAAATATATTTGATGTTGAGATATTGAAATGTTGTGATATATCTGATTTGTGATCCGAGCCTAAAAAATATATGGGCCATATTTAGTATCGTCATGTTAAATAGGTTGTAGTGGGTTTTGACCTATTTCAACCCATTACCTATTTTAATCCAACCCAAATTACTCATTTGACAAGCCCAATAGGGCGATGGATTTTGTGAAGAACACTTCTTGAGGATTTAGGCTTTCCTACAAAGCTATCCAATCAACAGAGCCTAGTTACCATCCATTTTCCAGTGGAGAATTTTAATGTTTTATTGCAAATACTTCTTGTATTGTTGCAAAGGGATATGAAATGTTGTTATTTCTCGGACAGCAAACGACTCTCGAGTTTTCCAGCTTTCACGTTCTTGACCCTTGATCTGTGTGATCACTCACCTTCATATCCCCCCCCCCCCCTCTTCCTCTTCCTCATTTTAGAATGCTGCATGTTATGTGAACATTGGAATTTGTTATTGAGTAAGACCCAATTCTCCAAATATGGCCTTTCTTGAGAAAATATCTTCCCAACAAAATACTTATGAATCTCCATTTTTCTGTTTGATGGACCGAACAACTTTCTCAATTGCAAATCTTTCAAACAAAGCAGGTGTGTTCCATACAAACTTCTCGGATGTCATGTGGTGGGGTTTCTTGCCTTCTTGGAGTAAAAGGAGGACATTATAATATCGCTCGTAGGCTGCACCATTGATATATCCATTCTGAGAGAGAGAGAGAGAGAGAGAGAGAGAGAGAGAGAGAGAGAGAGAGAGAGAGAGAGAGAGAGAGAGAGAGAGAAAGTCTAGCCCAGTTAAGTAGTTTGACTCATATTAGATCTCCCACTTTCAGCAGAAAAAGTACATACTAATACTTAAAATTTAAAATGAATATCATGTATCTTTTCCAATTGACTATTAGTTTGGTTTTCATTTCAAAATATGTATCATACTTTAGAAAAACTAAAAAATTAAAACCGACTTTCCAAAAATCATCGATGTTTAAGGGGGGACATGACCCCCATCCTATCCCATCCCACCTTAGAGACATATGCAGTAAGATGAATACACAAATGGTAACGAGCAAGACATGAGAGCACGTGGTGATAAAGGTAGCATAAGTTTAAGGGGGGACATGACCCCCATCCCATCCCGTCCCACCCCACCTTAGAGACATATGCAGTAAGATGAATACACAAATGGTTCTTTTAGTGGACATCCGAGTTTCTTGCTTTGCTCTTTCCCTGGGTCAACAGAATTGAGTTTATCGTTTACAAATCTCCATCGTTCAGTCCATTTTTACATTTTTATACAAATACGAATACGTACTGCACATGCAGACGCAATTTTACCAAACTGAGATGGTGGAGAAATTTATACATCCATGACATTGGACCAATAATAATCACAACTGTGGCACTGCAAATTTTCCTTCATTTTCCACTTGCGCATCATCAACTTTTCTAACAAGTAATTATATGAGCCGAAGCCGGAAAACAATAAAAGCAACAATAAAAGCGAGTCTATAATCCTGTCAAAAGAAGCTAAAGCAACTCTTTGTACCTTTCTATGAAACAAAATTAGGACAATGGGTTAAATTTTAAGCTCATAAAACTGAAAGCTCCAAGATACTCTCTAACATTCCTCAGCTCTAATCCTTACTCTTTTTTTTTGCTTTGAAGAGAAAAAACTGGTTCTCCTCGTTGATTTGAAGTTGGAGTGTCAATTACACGGACCTCAACATGTTCTCTGGAGTGTGAGTCACTCTTAGTAGTGTTTGCTGGCTCTGAGGGAGAGATTTCAGGAATCTTGTTCGGAGAATCTGGGCCAACAAGGTTTTTATAAATGGAGAGGGCCTGGGCCATCATGCTGACAGGGTTTGATACATTTGTTGGGAGCAGCATAGTAGTTCCCTGGAAGAATATTAAACAATGAAAAATGAGTAGAGATTTTAGAACATTCCTTAAGCATCACATCACAAGAAAACAAAACATTAAATAGTGACCATGCTTTACCTCCTTTGCTACCATACTGAAAGCATGGATGTACTGCTCCGCAATGCGCAAGCTAGCTGCCTGTAAATTTCATCCACAACATAAAACTTGAAACGCATAATGAAAGATAGATTGGATGGATCATGAAATATAGTAATTTCAAAAAATCAACTGCATAACAGCTTGCAAACAGTATTTTGGCTAGTAAGCCTCTTTGTAAGCAAAGCAAATTGATGATGAACCTTAATTTCAATAATTGGTGCTCCAAAGACAAAAACTAAAAGAAAGATCCGACAGAGTGTAAATGTTGACAGATTATGAAGAGTGTAAATGTTGACAGATTATGAAGAGTGGAAATTGGCATAAATGTCAAGTAGCATTCTTTGTTACGATATCAGTATAAATCTCACACTTAATACACTGGGCAATGACATTTCACAGGACAAAAGATATCACTGTAGAGGATACAAGATGTGAAAAGAGGTTCTCCAGAGTAAGTTGCTCCTTAATAGATGTGATATACCAAATCAGAGACTAAAGTAGCTTACCTCCACTCCCCCATGTTCTTTAAGGGCCTGAGAAACCATTGAAATTCCTTCTGAAGTAGCTTGAGCTCGAGCAAGGATAGCCTCTGCTTCTCCTGAATTACCACAAGTGATAAGGAGAAAAGGATAGTTAATAAACTAGAAAGGAGGTCGTATAAATTGGAAGTACTAGGACACAAAAGACATAATAGTTATGTGCTAATGGGCGACATCTTCTTCTTTAATAGAGGAAGCAAATGCAAACATATTACGCTTAATCCCGAAGTGAGTATCCTTTTTAATAGAGTTTCGCCCACACGAACACACTTTAACATCAATTTACTAATTTTCACCTTTGCCAACAGTGATGTTCCAATGTGCACTTGCAGTGACACACTCGGGAAGCTACAGGGTTCACGTATATCAAACTTTTTTTCATTTTCTTGAAAAGCTAAAAGAGACACTCATTTAGTGATGGAAAGAGTATACTGCTGCTGGAAGTATATATATACAGTAAATAGAAGTTACAGCTTTCTGCCATTTGCTCAAGGAAATTGTAACTTTGAGTGCTCATGTGAAAATGTAGTAACTTACCTTTAGCTCTATTCACTTGGTCCATCCTAGCTGCTTCTGATTCCAAAATCACCGAACTCTTCTTGCCCTCTGCACGGTTAATGTGTGCCTCTCTTTCTCCTGTAAAATTATATCAGCACAACCGTCAAGAGTATAAACTTAAAAAGTAAACGAGTAAATATTCTACTTGAGGAGTCTAGTTATGAACAATGATATGGTAGGAAAATTTACAATAAGCTCTGAAAATTTACAAGAAGGGATTAGGGATTTCAGATCTGCACAAAATACGATTTAAAAAGTCTTCTATCAGAATTGTTGTCACTAAATTGAGAGGTCAAATTGCAAGAGACTGCACACTCATCACAATAATCTTATTCAAAAACTTATGTTTGAATAGACTAGATGATATAGACTTATTTATCACCTTCGGATTCTAGTACTTGGGCTCTTTTTTTACGCTCCGCTTCCGCCTGCATCTCCATGGCTGCTCTTACTCCAGGAGGAGGAGATATATCCCCTATAACATAGGCACACACAATTGAAACCAAAATTTAGAACCTCAAGATTAACTACACAAAATTTCAGTAAATATTTTCTTCTTTTTGACTGGAAGTGCATTCGGCAATAGTCTTGGATTTACTTATTTCATATCGCAGACACTCCAGACCCCAATGTTTGGCAGCCTCATTAATAGACATCTGCGAGATAAGTAAATATTAGAGCAATCGGTTCGAAGCGTGTGAGAAGATAAAACTCTAACCAAGTATCATTAGATACAGAACTCATGGCAACCAATAATAGCAATATTTAAAATCCAAACGGTTACATTCAGTTAATTAACTTAATGTTTTTATGGTTCTATGTTAGCAAAGAAAGCATAGCACAACAGAAGGTTTCCTTCAATTGGTGCAACCATTTCCAAAGAAGACTTCAGATAGGAAAGTAGTATATAGCAACAAACTTGACACGAATGTAACCAAGTGTCCAAACAACTACTCATAATCACAAGGTATACCACATGTTTCATTTGTGTATAAATTCCTTGACATACAGAATGGATAACAAGTCAGCATTAAATGGACATTGCATGTGAGCCAAAGAGAAATTCATAGGGACAGCTAAACTCATGAATAAACCAGAGCAACTTTTTCCAACTTAGCAAATTAATAGGAGATTTTTACGAAAAGCTATCTCTACCCGCAATAGACACTTGTGCAGCACCTGTAGCTGATATTAACTTTGCCAGAGTAAACTGAACATATAAACCAAGTTCCAAAGTCGATCATTTTCGTAGAGGTAAAAGTCACCATATACCTAATATGTGTTTGTTTCTTCACTAGCTTCTATGAGCATTACCTCCTATAGGCTTTCACGAGTAGGGATTTTAACATGCCTCATTACTACTATATCAAATTGCTCAAACTACTTGCCTTCTCAATAAGTTAACGTTAAGCAGCTTTTTCCTTAGTTCCTCAGTGATAACAACTACTGATCCCATATCTACTTGAAAACATGACTCATAACTTAAAAGGAAAATGCAAAGAAGAGAAACCTCTAGCGACGCTCTCTATGTTATGAACTTTTAAATGAGGAAGTCAGGGGACCCTATTATTAGTGGCATCCATTTCTATCACCCACTTCTAATTCAATTTGCTAGTATTGCACAATAAGAGAAACCTTTGGTGAAGGTATCTTTCTCAGGAAGTTATGAATGGAAAACTCTTAGGATCCTATTAGTAATGGGTTGTGTCAAATTTACTCACTCTCTTTCTATTTTATTTTTAATATAGCAATACTTTACACTTTAAGAGTTTATATTCCACACTATTATCTAATCACTTGGACTTTATTAACCTGCATAGAGACACTACCCTACACATTTTTGCCGTAATATGAGGAAGTCTGGACCCTATTATTAGTGGCATCCATTTCTATCACCTACTTCTATTTCAAATTGCTAGTATAACACAAGAAGGAGAAACCTTTGGTGAAGCTATCTATCTCAGGAAGTTATAAATGGAGAAGTCTTAGGATCCTATTAGTAATGGGTTGTGTCAAATTTTCTCACAAAACTTCTATTTTATTTTTAATATAGCACAACTTTACACTTTAAGAGTTTATATTCCACAATGTTATCTAGGCACATGGACTTTATTAACCTGCATAGACACACCATCTTACATGTTTTTACCGTATTAAAGCATACAGTGCAGATGTTAAATAAAAAAGGGTAGTACTAAAGATTCCCTTCAATTAAAGAACTAAAAATCAATAAAATGAATCACGTGCAAGAAGAAGTTCATCCAACTTGTGGAAACACAATCTCTACCCTTTCTCCATCTTGAGAATATTCCAACTCCCATGAACTAATAGTTTCCCAACTTCATTCGTCCTTAGCATGATATAAAGTCGTAAAATGCTTTATTTCTGATGTTAATACACTTTCAAATCATCTCAGCTAAAAAGTTAAACAAAGATTGAAACAGTCTGGCATCATCTATGAATTTGATCCTGAAAGTGCCACCCAAAGCCCAAGTTAGTTTGACAAATGTTCAACCACAAGCAATCTTACAAGGTTCAACGTCCGGTTGAAGAGTATACTATGGAAATATTTGCTTATATACATATAACAATTGCAACCATGTTAATGCATAGATTTGAGGTTCATTTTTACTTTTGAAAATAAGAAAGTAAAAAAGAAACCATAAGCTTTCGATGAGTTCCATGGAGAAAAATATAACCATATGGCTACGATAACAGCCGCACTTATTGTACGAATTTCATGCTTGAAAATATAACCAATCAATATTCCCATTCATATGTTAATGATACAATTACAATTTTCCATAATTCCATGTCTCTCACGCAAGTAGTGCTTCCTCAATTAACTAATCAATTAAGGGTTGCTTAGTTGACAAACTTAAAATATAAAAAGTTTATGATATGGGAGATCACATAACTGCACACCAACAGAGCAAAAGAAGTCTCACCACTATTTTTGTGTTAAGAGTGTCTCTTTCCTCAAAAGTTTTGTCCAGTGTAATCTTACCCAGCTCGCTTCGCATTGTCGTTTGTGCAAGCTGAATAACTGCATAAAGCGGATTTTCCACACCATAAGATGCCAACTTAGGATCCACAATCTGCCATGAAAAAATATAAAACAAAATGACTATGGTTAGATGCGAAAAAATCACAGCAATCCAAAACAAAAATATAACTAATACCTTCACATAGAGAACCCCATCTATCAGGATGCTGACATTGTCCTGTGTAATAGCAGATTGATCCGGAATCGGAATTGCCTCTTCTTTAAGAGAATGCACGTAAGCTATACGATCAACCAATGGAACCAATAAGTGAATTCCTGGCTCAAGTGTCTTAACATATCTGCCAAACCGCTCTATAACATATGCCTTCTTCTCTGGAACAATTCGGACACCCCAATTCACAGGTGGTGGCGTCTCATACCTACAAATAGCATCGAATAACAGCCGTATTCACTACTGCAGTAGGAACTCATGCAAAAAATAAGAGCAAATGCATACAGGAATGATTGTTAAGAAAATTACAATTACTGATGCGCATTATATCAACGTACATTCGGAGAGAAACTAAACCACTCAATGGTTCTGTTGGATTTCATCACAGTTACCGAACAAAATCATGTAAAAATCAATAAATACACAGACATATAGTTATAAGACTCAACTACTTATACAAAAAAATACATCACACACATAAATAACACTTCAGCAGCGTGATGGGGTGAATATAGCATATTACCTTGAGCTAGAATCACGGCCACCGCGAAAATGGCGAATGCCGGAGGCAAATGACAACGGCGAGAGGTGATTGGGGAGGAGAGATTGCTTGAGAATGGTTCCGGGAGGGGGAGTAGAGATATTTCGAGAAGAAAGTACGGATGGATGGATGTAGTTGATGGATTTGATTGCGTTAATAGAGCGGGATCGAAGTATACAACTACTCATCGTGTAATGGTTTTAAGTTTTCGGGGGGAAATTGGAATTGGGGATTTTGGGGAAACTGGAGGTTTATAAAAGCCCTAGTAAAACCCCAAAGGTTGAAAGAAACCTTTGTGTGGTTCTTCAAGCCGAGTCTAATAAATGCTGTGCCACGTGGGCAATTTCACGTTTTCTAGGGAAGAGGGAAGAAGACAGCGGCGATGATCGGGGGTAGCAGAAGAGGGAAGAGGGCTGTGGAGGCCGGAGGGGGAGGGAACAGCAAGGTAGAGAGGCCAAGGGATGGGGAAGGAAGAACCGAGCAAGAACGGAATAGGAAAGTTGGGGTTTGACTCTTTAAAGGGGCAATTTTAATGGGCTTGATTACCTTTTTTTTTTTTTTTGGCGTTGTCAAAAACGGTCCCTAAATTTCTAACTCCGCATGAAATTGAGCATTGAGGTTTGGAGGATGAATTAGTCCTCGTCTCATTGATCTGACACAATTGATGATTTAGCATAAATCAAGTCCGTTTGAAGGCATCTGGATTGAACCTATCCCATTCCATTCCATTCCATCCCATCCCATCCCATCCCATCCCATCCTCAACCAACTAAACTGGATTGACCCATATCACATACAAGTTGACAACATATATATATAGGAGTAAATATAAACTGCTATTGTCTGGGGGTGATTTTGTGAATTCAGATTCAGTGGCTTGGAGCACCCTTTTGTACATCCATGCCCTTGATCAATCGTCTGGGTACTTAACCCAGTTTGTGATGTTTAGTTTATAAGAAAATTTGGTTGTCTCAATTATATTAATATTTTACTTATTTTTTTTTTTGGATGAGACATAGAATAATCACATTTATCAAAAAAAAATCTCTTGTGGGATTAATTTGTGTATTAGAAGTGGATAATGGAGAAATTATGACATAAGAGTTTAAGTGAATAAATATCAAAGTTACAGCATCAATGTGAATATATAATAATTAACAAGAATATTTTAGTAAAAATTGAAACGGTAAGAAAAAAAAAATTGAAGCGATATTTAATACTCCAATTTTATTTTATTTTTGTTTAATTATATGGGCTGAACTAGGCAAGCCCATACCTTTTTCTTTTATCTTTCTACTTTTTATTTTCTCTTTATCTCAATTATTTAGCAATTAACTTATAATAATAATTTATTTTCCTTTTTGATCAAATTAATCATTAAAAAATAATTATACATAATTTTAATTATCATTTAAATTTTAACATATAAAAAATAACTTAATAATCTATTATTTAATAAAATAATTATATAAACTCAATGTAGATATAATTGGTCTATGCAGTTAATTTGACGTTAATTTGACCGTTAATGCCATGACAGGCCTCCATCAATTCGAGACCCAAACCCATCAAAAGCAACACAAAATTGTGATTTAAAACAAGAGGAAACTATTGGAATCAATAAAATCTGAGAAAAACTAAGGGATTAGAAAGGGATTTTCTGAAAATCCACTAGAAACTGAACTCTGACGATTCGCTGGACATCGATCGAGCCAATACGCCCACGTACAGGCTCAAATCTCCCAGAATTTGGTATGAAATTGAAGTCCCCTCACGGCTATACAACTTTCGTTTTGACATTGATCTGAATACTCCCTAAATTGATAGTTATAAGAGAGCAAAGAGACCACTCGCCCACGATTCACATTCGAGAGTTACGGTTCAAAAGAGGTCCGTCAGAACTACTAGACATAATATGAGGTTTTTCAATATTGATGTATATTGAACTGACTGAAAATATGAACTACAATGCCTAATTTATAGTGTACAAATTTGCTATGAAAGGAAACTATTCTATGATAATTACAAAGCAATATGATTTCCTGATTTTGTGTAATCTAAAAACTGGAAATATTTCTTTTCTTTTCTAACACTCCCCCTCACGTTGAGTAGTAGGATCACACACGCTCAACTTGCCCAACACGGTACTGAATATCCTGCCAGTGACTGCCTTGGTCAAAACATCTGCAAGCTGATCCTCCGATCGGACATGTGGAAGAGATATCATTCCATCATCTAGTTTCTCCTTGATGAAGTGTTGATCCACTTCAACGTGCTTTGTCCTATCATGCTGCATTGGATTCTCGGATATGCTAATTGCTGCTCAATTATCACACATCAAATCACATGACCCCTTGACTGGAAAATCGAGCTCGGCTAACAACTTCCTTAACCATAAAACCTCTGTCAAACCTCGTGCTATACCACGAAATTCTGCCTCTACACTTGATAATGCCACCACTTTCTGCTTCTTGCTCTTCCATGTTACTAAGTTTCTTCTAACCAATGTAAAGTAGCCAGAAGTTGATCGTCTGTCTATTGGATTCCCAGCCCAATCAGCATCGGTATAACATTCAACCTTTAGGTGTCCATGCTTCTGAAACAAAACACCTCTTCCTGGGGTTCCTTTCAAGTATCTCAATACATGCACAGCCGCCTCCATGTGATCTACTTG
>JAOWAN010075847.1:0-10905 GCA_028566635.1 Lobelia cardinalis
TAAGTTCTCCCAAATTTCTCTCTCTAAGTTCTCCCAAATTCTTAACAACTTCTCTTCGATTTCACTGATTCACTACAGATTGATACCTCAGTACCCTTCAGGTAACTATGTTGTCAGCGTGCAAGTAAATGTATTTGATTGTGGTGGGATCGCACTGAGTACAAGTGTCTCACACAAGCTCATCGATGGAAGCTCCTACATCACATTTTTGAAAGCTTGGGCAGCAACAGCAAGAGGGTTGTCTACTAAGGTCATACATCCAAGTTTCGTAGCAGCATCTCTCTTCCCTCAAAGTCGCCACCTGAAAAATCGGTGGCCAACCAAATTCCTGAGTGCTAAAAATACTATCACAAGGAGATTTGTAATCAGTGCAACTGCATTAGCTTCACTAAAAACTAATGCTGCTCTATCTTCATCATCTTCTGTCCATGGCCATAGGCCTACTCGTGTTGAGGCTGCATCATCGCTCATCTGGAAATGTGCTGCCAAGGCAGCTTCCCAAGTAAGATCGTTTGGTCAACAATCGCCTTACGTTCTGTCCTCATTTGTGGATATTCGCAAAAGGGATTTGCCACCACTACCGGATGGAACCATTGGAAACCTCATAATTTCCGCAATTGCAGTATGTTTCCCAAAGACAGAGCCAGAATTACCTAGCCTCATGCGACTAGTAAAGCAATCCATTGCGCGCAGCAACTATGATCTATTTTCAAAGTTTAAAGGGGAAGAAGGGTACCTGCATTTCGACGGAATGCTCCAAAAGTGTAATAATCTACTTGAACTCATTGACGAAGGGGATTGTCTTCACATTACTAGTTTATGTAAATCTGGAATCTACGAAATTGATTTCGGATGGGGAACGCCTGTGTGGTTCTCTTATATAAATCCAGGAATGTCACGGATAGTTTTTTTAGTTGACACAGTAAAGGGTGATGGTATTGAAGCTACTGTGTGCTTGAGTCCAGAAGAAATGGCCATCTTTGAGTGTGACCCGGAGCTCCTATCATACGCTTCCGCGGATTTAAGTCCTCTGAAAATCTTGGGCCTTGACTCTGAAGCAGGAGCCCAGAGCTCCTATAATATGCTTTCGCGGATTTAGGTCCTCTGAAGATCTCGCAGGAGCTTTGAGCCCCAACTAGGGATATGGAAGTTTCAATAGTATATGACGGTTTGTTTACGTAGTTGAGTCATCGTCGTTTCCGACCACCTTCAAGGGGTTTCTATTTTTGGTTCTTTACCCTTGTACAAAATTTGAACCAGCACGTACAGGATTTAGAGGGATTAAGGGTCTTTTGGGGAATTTGGGTTGGAGTCTCGTCACCTTCTTGAGTCATAGTATATTCCCTGCGTATCAACTCTGTGGCGTAAAATTTCATTTGTGGTGCAAAACTTATTATGTGCTGTAAAATAAACAGTGCAATCTCTCTCAAATCTTCATATACGAAAAGAATCATCAATTCTACGCATTGAACCCTACTACTTTCAGAATGCACATCCGTATATAGCAGAAGTAAACGACATATTTCAGAATGCATTTGTACAAAGCAAATGATGAATGGAACTTTCAACGATAAAGAAGAGATTGTCAATATTTCCAACTCGACAACCGTTTGGTGATCATTAATCTTTTGACCACAAACATTATTGTTATTCTTCAAAGTCCTAAAAAGAACACTTTTTTCTCACTCTACTAATTCGTCCAAAATGAACCAAAAGTAGGAAAACACCAAAACAGACTGGATGACAAAGTCTTAACAAATTTTGTGACCATGGGCATGACTGTTAAAGCAGTAATATACATATTAATGTGTCTCTTTTTAATAATTTAGCTTTTAAATGAGTAAATCATTTAACATGGTATCAGAGCAAAAGATTTGGTAAAATTTTTGAACTTGCATTTTCCTCTAAAAATATAATCTTGGGTGCATATGATCCTATTAATATAATTTTGCATTATATAATGACACAATTTAATTCTCTACACATTTGCACGTGAGGGGGAATGTTAAAGAAATGATAGATATTAATGTATGTCTCTCTACCCGTTTAAACTTTTATATGAGTTGATCACTTAACAATGACCAGATGACAAAGATCTCTTGACCTGGCCTTTACATGATTGAGCAGCCGAATGGAATAACAACGAGTTACATAACAAACCCTATTGCCCCCATGCCCTTAACCATCATAACAAGGTCTCGGTGGTGGCGGAACCGGCCTACGTACCAACCATGATAGCAAGGACCCCCACCGTAACAATCGATCGCAGCACTGCCCACAACATGTCATTGGAAATGCCTGTGAGTATGCTTGTGGTGGGTATCCATTAATCAGATAGGGCAGTTTTATGATGCCCGACTGAGGTATCGGGCAGGGCTTTGGGCTGGAGCAGAATCCTTCGGTTGGTCAGCTTTCGGGGGCTTCTCCATGGGTTTGTCACCTCCTTTGCCATTAGATTTCGGCTTCTCGGGCTCAACGAACGTTACTTTCTGCTTCTCCGGCTTCTCAAGAACCTTTGGCTTCTCAAGCTCGTTGGGCTTTTCTTGCTCTTTGGGCTTTTTGACAACCTTGGGCTTTTCGGGTTCTTTGGCCTTTTCAGCAACCTTAGGTTTCTCACGGTCCTTGGGTTTTGGGGACTCCTTGATTTCAATACTCTTGATGGCCTTTTCACCCTTGCAACAAAGCTTGTCATGCCTCCATGGGCTTAGTTCAGTGGCAAAGCAGGTAGCAGATTTGGAATAAGAACCAAGGTTCGACTTCTGGCATGCGCAGTGTGAGGAGTTTTATTCATCCAATGTGGTGGGTAGCCCATTGTGGCCACCAGGACCCGTCCACCTACTTATCAAAATTTGTATCACCGTGATTTACCTCCTCTCCTATGGTGTCGGACAATCTAAGAGGGGCGTATGGAATGGGTGATTCCACCTTTTGGAATAAGCAAAGCTTGTCACGGATCTTGTCAGGGCTGCAGCAGACTACTGTGATGGTGACTGTATTTGTCTTCTCATCAAATAGCTGATCTCTAATTTCTCTTGCCCAAAAGTTTCACACCACAATCAAAAAGAAAAAGAAACTCAGTTCCCATCCTTAACAAAAAAAAAAAAAAACACTTGTATATGTACCACATTTAAATCTACACATAAAACAAAATTCCAGGCAATTTAGTATCTCAACTTGTAAAAATGCAAAATCTTACATTAGGCCCACATCTAGGATCTTCGCCTAGAGCCAGAATTGAACTGGTTAATGGAACTCCAGATGCAGCAAGAGGAGGATGCAGTAATTTTTCAATTCCATTTACAGCTAGAATTCAACTAGTCATGTCTTTGTGCAGCTAAAGTAGAATATGTTCATCCGAGGTCCTATATATGATCAGTCTGATCACGTAAACTTGTACGTATGATGTGGTTTGTATTGAGACAATATTCCACATTTAGAACAAACAAGCCTCACAATCATTTAACAAAGATTCAGAATTACTCCTCCCATTACCAAGGTTTTGAGGTGGGATCCCAGATTCTAGCACGCTATAGAGCTAGGTTTTATCTAAAACCCCTAAAATTTTCTCCCTCTTTTTCCCTGGTCGCGGCCAAACCCTAAGAGCCGCCTCCTGCTCCTTGCATCCGGTGCTACAGCAATACCGCGCCTCCTTTCTTCTCTCGTCATGGTCGGCAACGTTGCACTCAAGGAGAGTTCTTCCGCTTTTACGAAAGATCTTTTGCATCCAGTGTTCACCGTGACCAACATCAATCAAAAGGTTCGGTTCATCCTCGACAACGAAAAGGTACAGTACGATCGTTTGAGCACTTTCTTTCGTCTTACTACTGATTCCTATCATGGCTCGGATCATATTGATGCTCGCGCGCACGGCTACCACTCCTACGGATGATCATATATGGACAGCTGTTGAGCAAGTTGTTCTTTCCTAAATGTATTCTACCATATCGGATGACTTGGCTCTTTCTATTGTGAAGCCGAAATAATCTGCTGGAGAGGCATGTGTTAAATTAGAAAATCTCTTTCGTGATAATGCTAGATCTCGTGCCGATGAACTTGAGGTTCAATTTGTATCTCTGCATCTTACATATTGTGCCTCTCTCGATGAATATTGCAATAACTTAAAGATTCTGGCCGAGAAACTTGGTAACGTGGGATTTACGGTGTCTGATAGCAAATTGATTTTGCAACTCAGAAATGGATTAGCAAGTGTGTTCAACACTGTCGCTACCATCATCCGACAACAAAATTCGATGCCTTCTTATTTATATGCTCTCTATGTTTCAGCCGAAAGAATGCCATATTAATGGCTTTGCACTGCCAGTGTCACCTGCCGTACTAGTTGCTTTCGGCCCAGCCTCCTGCTACCCGCCGCCTACCAGATCACCTACTACTCCGAACAGTGGACGCGGCGGTGGTGGGGGCGTGGAAGGAACAACCGCCGCAATGGTCGTGGTGGTAGTCGGCAGTCCATCCAGCCAACAACAGTACTCTAAGGATTGTGGGTTTGGTGTCCAGCACTAGCAAAAGCCATGGGGCCCTTCGCCACCTCCTGCCCGTACCTAACTCAGCGCCACCGAAAAAGACCAAAGACTCCGCGTAGTAAGCCTCAATCTCGGCTATACGCGAGGGCGCGTATTGAGACACTACCCCACATTGGGAACAAACAAGCCTCACAATTACTTAACAAAGATCCTGGGCTACTCATCTCATTGTCAATTAATTTTAAAATGTAACCCCAGACTTTAACATGATATCAGAGCAGACCCTCTGAATGTGTGAGCCCAATAGCCCATCATGTCCTTCTTAGCACCACCCGAACAGATCAAAGAGTCCGCGTAGTAAGTTTCAATCCCGGCTACATGCGAGGGGGCATATTGAGTCAATAACCAACACTCATAATCACTTAATAAAAATCCTGGGCTACTCCTTCCATTTTCAATTAGTTTGTGATAGAACCCCAAATTCTAGCAAATATATATTTAAGTATACTGGGTTAATCTCATTTTAAACCCTAAAATAAAAATTCAAAGAAATTGTACTAGTGCTTCATAAATTATATAGTAAATATATATTTAAAAGTTTATACAATTAAGTACAAAAAATAATAAGCATACTAATTATAAAACAATTGTATAACTAATATACATTTAAGTATTAATAGTATAAAGAATTTTGGTATTTAATTGTAATATTATAAACTTGAAGGGTTGAATTCTCAAATAAAAAAAAGATATAGTGCTGAGTTTGTTCGGCACTATATTTGGTTCTTAATAGTGGATAAAGCATGAAATATTGCAGGTAATAGCTATGGTGAGCAATTGGAGCTGGGAATAGAACAGGGATGGAGATGCTTTAGCTACTCAAATTCAAATAATAGAAAACTCCAACATCATACAATTTTCATAGCGTTTGGTATAAAGAGTTCAAGTGATAAGCAGCCTGGATTTACTTAATGGAGTTCTCGAATTCGAGTCATACCGTATGTAGAAAATCTTCCTCGAAGATTTTATCCACTAGATTGAATTAGTAATTTGATTGTAATAATACCTTTACGTGTTTTATTTGCGATTCAGATCATACTTAATTAGTAATTTGATCGTAATTTGGATTTACGTGTTATTTCCTTTCGTTTGTCTTCGTTCGGGTCGAAAATAGTAAGATGGTCAATACTGAGATCATTTCTGAAGAGTACATCAAACCAGCTTCTCCAACTCCTATGCACTTGAGAACCTTCAAGCTTTCGATTCTCAACCAATTTATTTTTCCAATATATCCACCGTGCATCTTGTACTTGCTCAACAGTATTGCAGATACTGGCCTCGTTCATTTCATGGTTTCCATTTCCAACCAAATCAAAGAATCTAAAAGCTTCTTTATCAGAACTTTTAACACGCTTTTATACCCTTTCACTGGAAGGATCAAAGATGACTTTGAGATCGAGTGTAATGACCAAGGAGTCTATTTTGCTGAAGCTCGAGTTAACATTAATCTCCTCAATTTTTTAAATCAACCTGATGATCAGACTGTAGAAGAATTGATACCTCGGCACCATAGTGCTACAGCGCCCACTTTAGGTAACTATGTTGTTAGTGTGCAAGTGAATGTATTTGATTGTGGTGAGATTGCCCTGGGTACAAGTACTTCACACAAGCTCATCGATGGAACCTCCTCCTTCACATTTTTGAAAGCATGGACAGCAACATCAAGAGGGGTCGTCGTCTAAGGTCATACATCCAAGTTTAATAGCTGACATCTCTCTTGTTGGGAGCGGAAGCTATCTCATGCACAAAGGATTTATTATGTGAACACCATCAATTTGAGAGGAAACGCCATAATAGAAAAAATAATCAATCATATATAAGCCAACAAGATTTTAACGTGGTTCACCCGAACGCATGGGCTACATCCACCAACCAATCAACGACTTCACTATATTATTATGAAGTTACAATCACTCGAGTTTTAATCTACAAACTCAAAAGACTCTCAACTCACCATTAGAAGACATTTAATATTCACTCACTCACTCACTGACGAATATTCTTTCAATCTCTCGTATATAATCTCACCAAATAATATTCACTCCCTCGATATTGCAAGAGCGGAGGCATCCCTCCATCTCAACACTCTTGAAGAAACACATTAGGTGAATTCCATTTTTATTATCGCTATTGCCGCTGCGGAAGCAGCTATTAGACTTGCTATTGTTTCGTCAATTTATCATAATCGAAAGTCAACTCGGAAACAATACGCTAATTCAGGCAAGTTCGGAGCTCGCGGGACAAGAATTAAGAATGACTTGGAATTTCTTTTATTCCATTCGAATCAAAATTTCCATTTACCCACTTTCAAAGAGCGAGACTGCATTGCCACTATGGCTTTCAACCTAAATGGTTTTAATTTCCTTCGAATTCGAAATCTGAAGAAAGTGGACATATTGTGTATCAAGAACAAACATGCGGAAGATCCACGTACGGTTTTGGAGCCGAGCCAAAAAATCCTTCTTTTTCGTTGAACTGACCCAATAAAAAATCCTCCAATTCTCAAAGGCGAAACAACCCCACTTTCTGAGAAGGAAGTGATGGTGTTCCAGGAATGTCCGCGATCGAGTAAATAACTCTACGAACGAATGGATAGCTATTCACTAGTTGTAGCTAACTCTCCCTTCTGTGTACGCACGGAGCAAATGCGCTGTAGGGGGTTCCTAGATTCATGGAGATATACAGAGAGGACCTCTATGTTACCCATTTAGCCTCAAATTGGTCCCATTGAAGAATAATATAAGGAAGAGCCAAATGATTTGGAAGAGCCAATGGCTTAGTCGATTAGATTAGCTCCTTTCTGAGAGAAAGGGTGCTTTAAGAAGGTCATAATAGCGACTCAAAGAAAATGAGATCATTCAAAAACGACGGTTGGCTAGATATCTATCCACTCCGTTTCATAAGAAAGGGATACGCTCATTGTCGACGGGAATTTCTCATACAAAAGGAGTGGCATCTTAACGAGTGGCGTAACTAGCTTATTACAATACTGGGGTGCCTTCGGGAACGCGGACACAGGTGACTTACTTCACATTTTCAATTGCACAAAAAAGACTATTTATCTAAATGTGCAAATGTCGTAGCAGGCGCAGGATCGGTCAAATCGTCTGCTTCTCTGTATTGACACGATCAATGATACTGTTGGAGTGAAACAAAGGGTCTAAAGAAGAAGAGAGGCTGACTTCCCCGACATCAATTGCATTGGCATTAGTTGACAAACACATATCCGTTCTCGGGCTTTTTGAAAGAAAAAAGGCGAGGAAGCTACCTCATACGAATAATTCTCACAGTACGGGAAAAAAGAGAAAATCCTAAGAATTCGAGACGTCCCGCGATTCCAAGTATCTTTGAGTCGCTTTCAGAGTCCGAACGATTGTGATTCCAGAGAACATGGAGAGGGCCTGCTTTTCCAAGGAATAAATTTTCCTATATGGTGGATTTTCTATCAGAGAAAAAGCCAGCTGAACTGTCCGTCCTTCCCGTTCCTTAGAGAACAGCTTGCATCGAGCTTAGGACAAGACCAATACTAAGTCCATTCTTTCCTGCCCGCATCACTAGAGGTCCAATAACTCGTCTACTGGCCGATCTAGAGAGCATGGTAAATGCCCGCCTCCTAAGGATCGATGGGTTCCATCGAGGAGCTATCCCTTCCCGACTCGTACCATAAGTGGAAGCGATTCAATGCACCGATCCTCTTCCTTTGGCCAAAGTGAATTTCTTGCTTTAGGTCCACCTTTTAACAAATAATATTTCTTAGTATGTCATCAAAAAAAACCAAGATTAACTTCCTTAAGTGCTCAACAAAGATGGTCTTCATTAGTGACCGGAAGATGGTAGGAGCAGCTAGATCAAGAGATGAAGTGGGGAAGCACAGTTTTTGAAAAGACAAGAGAGCAAGAAAGGATCTAGTTTTTAAAAAGACAATCAAGAAAGAGAGGCAGTTGTTTTCAAAAACACAATAAAGCAAGAGAGGGGCACGGTTTCCCCTTCGAAGATCGTCGCACGTCGGGATCCAACTTAGCCGATTCCAAGTGAATTGAAAAAGGATCAAAATAGTTGCCCAATTTCCGTATAGAAAAGAGAGCACAGTTGACCCCAAGAGCGCGATAGGATCAAATAAGAACATCCATGCCCCCCAGGAATATTCTACCTAACCTGACCTAGGATTTTATATGAATAGAAACTCGATCCGGTATGATTTGTTATTTCTTGCGCTTACGATCTAGCATGGATATCTCGTCGATGAAGTGAAATTGCTACGTTTCTACTAAACAGGAAGGGAATACCCTAGCGGCTTCGATCTAGATAATCGATCCTGAAACGAAGGGGATTGTCTTAGGCTAGATGCCCTGCCAAAGCAAAGCGGGAGGGAACGAAGTAGCTATTCTGAGTAGCGACCCGAAGCACATAGACCGGGAGGGGTAGGTTTTTTAGTATGCAAAGAATCTTGAATCACCAAATACTCCGATTTTCAATTCACCATGATCAAGTTATAACCTAAGATCTATGACCATATTATGTTAATTGTTTGGCTCTTCCTTTGGCACCTCGTCGTATGAAAGTGTCATGCATGCCAATACACAAACTGATGAACGATTGCAATAGCATGATCAGGACCTCCTTTGGTTGATTATGGAGCCAAGGATCGAAAAAGATTAACTGAAAAGGATTGGGGGCTTAGCACCACAGCCTCTAATTGAAGTTCACCCATGGAAGTGAAAAAGCGAGACTGAAATGGGTTTCACGTCCCCGGCGGTGAAATTGGGGCGTAGCTGAGTGGTAAGGCGACGGGTTTTGGTCCCGGTAATCGAAGGTTCGATCTCTTTCGTCCCAAGTTTAGGAACTCTGAGTAGTTGTTTACATAATGAGTATTTTATTCCCCGTACTTGCTTTATCCTTTATGACCACAAAATTTTCCTCCTACTAATCAATTATAAACATCTCTCTATTTTCATTCTTCTTAACGACGGCTTGGGGAGAGGTTGTTACTTATTTAACGGTAACACTATCGACTTCATCCGACTAGTTCCGGGGTGGTTATCCCAAACGAATGGCTGCTACTAGTTTTTGTATAGCCCAACCGACGATTGGATCTCCTTTTTCACTGTGAATCTGACCTTCTTTCCAATGCATTTCTTAGGGCTTTCGGGTATGCCACATCACATTCCAGATTATCCAGATGCTTACGCGAAAGACATTACCGGTACCGGAAGAAAAGGAGCGAAGTGGAGAATTCTCATAATCGTGAAAAGAAAAGGATTCAACATCTGAAGTGTGTTGGTACCACTTAGCTCAATATAGGCTAGAGAGGGTGACGCAAGAGCTAAAAGGCCTGCACAGATAGTCAGACTTGAAGAGACAGAACCGTTTCACAGCCCTGAAATCAGCCAACTTCAATGCCAAGTCTCTACTGATTGGGAAGTCCAAAAATTATGTTTGACCTATGACTGGAAAGGTCTATGAATGTAGTTTCTCGAACATTTTTCGATTTGCTGTTTAATGTTGTTTCGAAGGAGTTATGGCAGTTTAAGTGAAGGGTGTTCTCACAGGCAGGTTCGTCTGAATCTTGGAAAATCCTCAAGTTTCATGAATGTGTTGTTATATGAACCATCGTATTAATAAGTACTTAATTTCTAGTTCATTCACCTTACTATGTATTCCTAAGCTTGGAGGGTTGTTCCAAGTACCTATAAACACATCCCAAAATTTCCTTGGGAAGACAATTTTATGTTTTGGATTATTCATCAATAAAAGTTCAGCATTTAGCGATCTTTTCTTGAGTTCTGTAACTCATTGGTTTTCTTCTAAATCTTTTGAGTGGTGAACCCCCTTTACAACCCTGTATCTCGTTGGAGGATTCCTTCTAGTGGTGTATTGTTTTGCTCTGTATCTCCAAGGCTGACACATTGGAGTGGTGAGCATCCTATCTACTTTCTTATTTCCTTTCCGCTGTGAGTATTCCCCGTATCAGTTGGTATCAAGAGCTCTGGTTCAGATCATGCCTCCTCGTCGTCGTCAACCTAATGCAGCTCCTCGTGAAAGAGATCTGCGAGATGTGGAGATGGATGAACTTCGGAGGCAAGTGCAACAGCTCCAAGAGCAAGTTGAACGTCTACAAACCGTTGAAAAAGAACAAGTGCGACATGGAAATGGAGAAGGCAACATCGCTGATGAAGTCTATGACAATCCCTTTTATCAATCATCAGGTTCAGAGGAGAGTGCGGGATCTATTCCTCGTAATCTTGGGCAGAGAAATCAACAGAGGGAGTTTGATATAAGGGTTGATATTCCAGAATTTGAAGGAAGAATGCAACCTGATGAGTTCCTTGATTGGCTTCACACAATTGAGAGAGTATTCGATTTC
>JAOWAN010075858.1:0-10904 GCA_028566635.1 Lobelia cardinalis
CTCAAACAATCTCCACGAGCCTGGTTTGGAAGATTTACCGTGTTTATGAAGAAGAGCGGGTACAAACAGAGCAATGCCGATCACACTTTATTCTTCAAAAGAAGAGGGGGATTGGTTACATATCTGATCATCTACGTAGATGACATGATCATAACTGGAGATGATAGAGAGGAGATTGCCCAGCTTCGAAAGAGTCTGTTCACAAAGTTTGAGATGAAGGACTTAGGGGACTAAAGTACTTTCTTGGGATGGAAGTTAGATCAACTAAAGGATTCTTCATTTCTTAGAGGAAGTACATTCTAGATTTTCTAGCAGAAACGGGAATGGTGGATCGCAAACCAGCTAACACTCTAATGGTTCAAAATGACAAACTTCGCATGATCAAACGAGCAAAGTTAATTGATCAGGAGCAATACCAGAGATTGGTGGGAAAACTAATCAATCTAGCTCACACTAAACCAGACATAACCTATGCAGTTGGAGTGGTAAGCCAATTCATGCAATAACTACAGGGGGAGCACATGGAGGCCGTAAAGAGAATAGTAAGGTATTTGAAAGGGACACCCGGGAGATGGATTATATTCAGAAAAAATAAATGTCTGGATATGAAGGTATATACATATGCGAATTGGGCTGGTAACCCAAATGATAAACGTTCTACCTCAGGATACTTTACTCTGGTTGGTGAAAATTTGGTGACTTGGAGAAATAAAAAGCAGAAGGTGATAGCGCTATCAAGCGCATAAGATGAATTTAGAGGGATCACTAAAGGGATCACAAAGATTTTATGGTTGAAGAAACTGATGGCTGAGATTGGGTTTCCGTTGCAACTTCCAATTCAGTAGAAATGTGATAATAAGGCAGTCATTAGTATTTTCGAAAATCATGTTCAGCACGATAGAACAAAACACGTGGAGGTAGATCGTCACTTCATAAAAGAAAAGATCGAAGACGGAACGGTTACTCTTCCATTTGTCCGCTCAGAAGACTATCCGGAAGATATTCTCACAAAAGTAGTCACAAGGCGATTGTTTGACACTGCACTATGCAAGTTGGGTATATATTGGAGATCCAACTACTCAACTTGAGGGGGAGTGTTAGAAAGGATTGGTAAGGTAGGTGAGGTTGAACCAATATGTGATTGGATAAAATAGGATACCTTATATATGCCCATATAATGTGACAATTTTTTTTCTCAAAGATGAAATACCCGATTAGTTCTTAGATAAAGATGAAAGTATTTTTTCTTTCGTCTCAAAATAAATATCATACATTTTTGAAGAAAGTTTAAATCACATTTTGATACAAATAAAGTGTGAGTGGTTGACATGGGTTCAGCTCACATGTAATATTTTAATGACATCACACAAATGTTGAAATCACTTTTCTCTCCGTCGAAATTTTCTACAACCAGCCATGAGATTTGCAGCGATGAATGCATTTACTTTCACATAGGAGTATTCACATTAAATGAGCTCTCTATAAATAGAGGGACTTACTTCATTTGAAGGACACACAAAATCACAACCAACGATAGAAAACATAATCCTTAAAGAGTTTGTGAAAATTCTAGTATTTCATTTTTAGAGTTAGGTTTTGCGTTGCAGTATTATTTTCGAATGGTTGATTGAGAAAAAATACATGTTGTTTGGGTTCTTTTAGATAGAGTGAGTATAACCCCTCAAAAATTATTTTATTGTATTTTATCACAAGATATTGTACCTCAAGTTTTTAGTCAAAAACTTGAAAAGATCACAAAATTGTACTACTTTATTATAGTGGAGATTTTTGAAGTCAGTCCTGTGGTTTTTTTCCTCTTGTAGTTTAAGGGGATTTACATGTTAAATCTCGATGTCACATTTTGTCATATTTATCTTTCTGGTATTAGAATTTATTCTGCAAATATTTTTATTTGCACAGATACATCTCGAAAAAAATAGCCAATTTTTCTCATCAAGTGATATCGAAGCTTTGTTTATGCTTTCGTCTAGTGTGAATTATAGAGAAGCATATATTATTAAGAAATATGGTCATACTATTGTGTGAATAGTGTCACATAGTTACGTGAATAGTGTCTTACTATTACGTGAATATTATTTATTATTTAACATAATGGAAGATGAAAATGACAACATATTCAAGCTAACTTTTAACAATTATGCAATTTGGAAATTGCGAATTGAAGATATTCCACATTGCAAGAATTTTTATGACTCTGTCAAAGGTGACTCAGCCAAGTTGGCCGATGTTGACGTGAATAAATGGAAAAAATTGCACCGAAAGACAGTCGACATAATCCGATCATGGATTGATCAGAGTGTATTCCATCATATCACCAAAGAGACAAATGCAAGTAGTCCTTGAAAGAAGCTAGAGTCTATGTACAAAATAATGACGACACAGAACAAATCTCCATAATTAGAAGGCTTGTGAAGCAGAAGTTAAAGTTGGACCAGTCAGTTGCAGGCCATCTCAGAATTTTTCAGAACCTAAAATCAATTCAGTATGAAGATATATCTAGATAATGAGGTGCACATATTATTAGTATGAGTTCCTTGCCAAATAGTTAGGAGATACTCGTAGCGTCACTCAGTAACTTTGCACCAAATAGCAAGTTGACGATGGCTATTGTCAAAGACACTTTATTGAATGAAAAAGCAAGGCAAACAGATGCAAGTATCGACCAAGAGCATGCCCTTGTCATGAAGAACTGAAGAAGAAATATTGATTGTGGTCAAAGAAATATAGGATCGAGGAATCGCAGCAGAGCCAAGGTGCCAAGCGAATGTCTGCATGTTGCTGAGCAGGAGATTGAGTAGGTCGTTAACACAACTACTTCGTACCAAGAGAAGACCCACACTGAAAAGAATCCATCAGACATATTGACAGATGTAGTTTTCAAGAGAAAAATTTAAATTCTTCAGAACTCCATACGGAATGGACTTCAAATAGGTATCAGACAAAATCTCCCTCATGGGATGGAGGGGAGCTTGTTGAGTTATTGACGTGGGTCTAACCCACCTGCAAAGTTTTAATGACAACACACAAATGTTGAATTAGCCACTTTCCTCTCCGTCCAAATCTTCTACGACCGACCATGATATTTTGCGGCGATGAATGTACTTGCTTTCACAAAGAAGCATTCACATTGAAAGATCTCTCTATGAATAGTGACGTTTACTTCAGTTGAAGATTTAGTTGAAGGATACAATATCACAACAAACGATAGCAAACACGATCTCAGAGGGTGTATGATCAGAATTATAGTAATTCACTTTTACAGTGAGATTTTACGTTTCAGTATTATCATCAAGAGATTGGTTGAAATAAAATACAATAGTTGTTTGAATTCTTTTGAATAGAGTGAGTGTCACTCCAAAAATATTATTTTATTGTATTAATTTGTTACAAGAGTGTACCTCATATTTTTAGTCAAAAAACTTGAAAAGAATAAAATTATTACTTTATTATAGTGAAGATTTACGGAGTCAATCGCGTGTTTTTTTTAATTTTCCTCTTTACATTGTAAGTGGATTTTCACGTTAAATCTCGATCTAACCTTTTATCATTATGTATTATTCTGATATTAAAGTTTATTTTACAAATACTTTTAATTTAAACATATCTGTTTCGGAAAAGATAGCCGATTTTTCTATAATTAAAGTAACCAGTAGCCACATCACAGGAGATGGGGGAACAAAGACTATTAAACTGAGGGTGGGGGAAGGGATCGGTCATTTCAATATATATACAAAATCTGCTAGCTCAACATAGAACGTGCCTACTTGGGTCCATGTTCAATTGAAGGTCAGACAGACAGACTTTAGACAATCCGTCAAACTTCACAAGCCCGCCCTTTTACGTGCTTTTATTATTTCTTTGTCCATCGCCCCATAATTAATGTGAATTTAGTACCCACCACCTCTCCGTTCTTGCAAAACTATAGGCTTTTCCCTATAATATGTGATAAAATCATCATTTCTTTAAAACAAACAAAAAAGTTGGGGGAAAATCAAATTTGAAAGTGCATTATTTGAATAAAACACTTTAACATAAAATAGTGAACTATTCATATGCGACGGAGAGAATGCATGAATATAAAGAGTTGCCTAATGTAACTTTAACTTTTCAAAATAACACAACACTTGGTCAATATTAAGGTCAGTTTCAAAACTTCGACTTGGATCACATGTTTAATTTTATATAATTTTTATTTTTATTATTCTTAATAGGTCCAACCGTCCAACAATATATATATATATATATTTATTTTTACCTTTTCAATTTAATTATTATAAAATATCACCAAAAAAAGTTATTACAAATTAAACTTGTAATCGGCCCTTATTCACGCTTAACACTCGTTTTGGAACCAACGTAGAAAAACGAGTTTCCCAGAAAAGTATAATTGGCCTGAGTTGCAATTTTTATTTCTTGCGAGCGTCTGATACTTAATTTGAAACTTTCAGACGCTGCTATTGTAAGGACATAATTATTTATTATATTCATATTTTAATTTTAATTTTCCAGATACTTGAATTGAAGTCCATTTGTTAGAGAATCAGAAAAAAAAAAAAAAAAAAAAAACAGCTGTTTGTTGCCCAAAATGCAAAAACGCTTTGCAAGAACTTACCCTGAGTTATGAGGCCCACGAATATAGAACAGCCCATCCAACCATGTAAGTGGACTCAGGAACATATCATGAAAGCCCATTAGCATTCTATATAAGTACGGTCCGGAATTGGTTCCTATTCCATATGATAGAAACCCTAATTTCATCAATTTCCTCAGCCTCTTCTCTTTCTCCCTCCCTGCCTCTCTATCGGAAGGGTTGAGCTGTCGATTTCACCTATGGTGGAAAGTACTGCTATTTTTCTTGTGTTTGAATTAGTTTGTGTTTATGATTGGGAATGAAGGGGGGCAACGATGATCAATGCGGTAATATATTCTGACACCTCTTGTATGAGAAATGCCTTAAAAAAGCATTCCGTTGAGCAAATTATGCAACACTCTGAGCCCCCTCTATTACTCGGAAATTTTTCCTCTTGATTTTTTTTTTCTCGTTGATTTTAGAAGTCGAATTTGAGTTATAAAACGAGTGGAAATTCAGGCAGCCCCCTTGGTTATTTTTTCTGAGGAGAAATTGACAGGGGAGGCGTTAATCTGCTCGGAAACTAAAACAATCTGCTTTTGCTCTTCAGACTTGCTGAGATTATTCTTTAGTCTTTGAAGCTGGTCTAGTAAGCATCAGTACATTTTTTAATTATTTTTTTTAAATTTTATTTTCTGCAATTTTGTTTTAAATCATTCATAGTCGTCAATTCATTGTGTAGTATTGATTGAAGAAATTCTTTTAAAAGTGCCCAATGTTGGAATTATCTAGATCATTTTCAATTAGAATAAATCTGAATTCTGTGTTGATATCGATATCAATTAAGTTTGTGGCAATTATGATGGAAATTACATAGCAGATTAATTAAGAAGTTGGGAGTCAGTTTAGTAGTAGAGGATTATTAACGTGCAACTGTGATTTAGAAGAATGCTCAGACCATGAGGGACTAAATTTCTTCTTAATTATCTCTGTACCTATTAGTAAATTAATATTGTATCAGACTTCTGACTCTTAATTCATTAAACATCTTTTATCTCAAACTGTTTTCATCCTATAATTGTCCTTTACTTCTTTAGCAATTTTACACTCTTATATTTTTAAGATGTCTAGATTTGAATCTGAACTATGGAGATGAAGTTTTCACTTTTCATGGTGATTCAAATAATGTTAAAATGGTAGATGTCTATGACATTTTTGATACCTTATTGGAGGGTGCCAATTTGAACCTCTAGGTTGGGTTGGATATAATAGTTGTAGTTATAATGCGAGAGATGTTAAGACGAGACTTATAAATTGAGAAGTTGGAGACTTTAAAATTAAGTCTATTCATGGATTATTGTGTTTAATTAGGCAAATGTTAAGCTATTGAGTTTTATTGGGTATATTTAATTGAATTTAATAACTTATTGAATTTTATTTGATTAATTTATTGCATCAATTTTTATTTATTTTGGGTTGTGTTAATTGGGTTGAATTTATTATTATCACCGCTATCTCATAATACATGTCGGGATAGTCAAGGATCATAGTCAAACCAAATCATTAGATTTTTATTATGTTTTTAAATCAAAATTAATTTGAGAACATGAAAAATTGATTTTTTGTTTTATATTTTTTGATTTGATTTCATTACGTTTTTAATTTTTAAATAGAAAGTATGTAAATTTTAATTTTTGATAGTAGATTTAATGTTTATTCAATCATAATAGAAATTTTATGATTCAAAATATTAAAGTATATCAAACCTAATTTTATATTATGGAAGTTGAATAAAAAAGTATTAGTAAAATAAAATGTGTGAAAAGTATAGTATGTATAATAATAAATATTATAAAATAAATATGTATTTATAATATAAGTGTATATTAGTAATTAATTAATTAAAAAATATAAATATATAGTATTGATATGATTTTGGTTTGATTTGATTTGATTTGGTTAAAAGTCTTCATGATCAAATAAATAAATATATTGAATCGATTTTTTTTCTCATCAATTTTATCAATTTAAGTTTATTAGTTCGATTTTAAGCTTTTTAACTTGACCCTAGCACATGCACCCAGATGATAATTTAGGATTGGCACAGGATTTATATTTTAGCAAGTGGCAAAGTTCAGTCACTCTTTTTTTATCTACTAAAAATGAACGTGGAATTGTGAAAGTTCTTAATAACAATTTGATTCTAATTCAAAATATTACTATTTTTGGGATAGATATAATAATATGATTATCTCTTAGTTTCTCAATGCTTGCTCGAAAAAAAATTTCTATTATTGTTATTTATTTCAAAACATATACTGTATGTGATTATCTTGAAAGGTTTGCATAAAGCAACATGGCCAAAAAATTTGAAGTCAAGAAGGAAATTGTTTCTTTAACTCAGGGAAGTATGCAATTTATTACTTGTCACACTAAACTTTAAGATTTGTGGGATAAATTCGCCAATTTAACTCAATTTTTTTAAGTGTGACCAATTGTTCATGTGGTGTTTCTATTCTACAAAAACCCTATGACAATTCCGAAAAATTAAACTAGTTTCTTATGAGACTCAATGAGAATTTTAGTGTTATTATAGGATAAATTCTCATGATGTCTTCACTTTCATCAGTTAGCTAGGCTTTGCAACTATTGATGCAAGAAGAACAATAGAAGAAGTGTGTCTCAAGCAATATTAATCTCATTGATATGTCAAAGGCGCTATTCAACAAAGGTTCACTTACTGAAAACTTTCAACCAAGGGGAAAGGCAGGCAATACATCTGGAGGAAAAGTCAAATGACTTTGGGTGCATTTGGATGAATGTTCTTTTTATTTATTTTTTAATTTTTATAATAATTAAAATAAAAGGTAAGAGAAAGATATAGAAGAATTGTAGGATCAACGAGAAAAGAAAAATAAAATAATTTGAGTGAAAAAGATTCAGGAGAACACACCCTTTATGAGCATTGTGGAGGCAATAATCCTTCAAATGATAGATGTTTCTTTCTTACATGGTATCCAGAATGACGTAAACTGCATGAAACTAAGCATGATCCTACTCAAATGCATAAGAACAAGGTGAAAGGCAAGACTGCTGTCAACGCTGTGGTGAGTGGTGATACTCAAAGAAATTTTGATGCTCATAATGTTATTGGTGGACCCGCAAAAACTCAATATCAACAACATTGAAAGCGTCTATTTATGCTATCGGTCAATTCCAAAGTCATCATGTCTCGACATGTTAAATTTTTCGATTCCATATTTCCTTTTCACCCATCCCACATCACTCTCAGTTACCCTTAGTCTACCACTATTTCAGACTACCTCCCGCTCGTGCATTTACTTCCATCCATCTCGGCTACTGCTCCTTCTTCAAGCACCACTGACATTGCTTCCCCTGGTTTGATGACTCCTGAGCTGCAAGCCTCCTTAACCTCTTACCACCACATTCAAACCCCACCCCTACAATTCCCCTTTATACACACTCAATGATCACCGGTAATAAAAACCAGATACACAGACGTACCCAAAAACTAAACCTTAATGTCTCTCTTCAACCGGACCTTGAACCAGTCACTACAACTCATGCCCTCAAGGATCCAAAATGGTAGAGGCAATATCCGATGAGTTTGATGTCCTTGTGCGTAATGGCAATTGAGAACCGGTCCCCGTTACTAAGGCTCATAATCTTGTGAGATCGTTAGTGGAATTTTCGTATTAAACTGTTATCTAATAGCACTATTAACAAGTACAAAACCAGACTTGTACCACTAGGGTATCTTCAACGACCAGTAGTTGATTATCATGATATCTTCAGCCCGATTGTAAACCCACTACTATTCGTATTTTGCTGTGTCCGGGGGCGGTGGATTCTTCGTCAACTTGACATTAACAATGCCTTTTTGCAGGGACAACTTCATGATAAGGTGTACTTGACTCAGCCAAAGGGGTTTGTTGATCCTGATTTTCCCACTTATGTGCGCAAATTACTAAAAGCAATATAGCCTGAAACAGGCACCTCGTCCTTGGTACTCTGAACTTCGCAATTTCATACTTAGCCAAGGGTTCTATAACTCCAAAGCTGACAGTTCTCTCTTCATATTTCACCACTCCGGTGCCACTATTTATCTTTTGGTTTATGTTGGTGATATAGTTGTCACTCGCCTAACCCTACTGTTGTTAGCAACTTTATTTCTACCATGGCTGACATATTCTCTATTAAATATGTGGGTGCGCTCTCTTATTTTTTTAGGGATCGAAGCCCTTTCACATCTTGAAAGTCTTCTTCTCTCACTGCTCAAATATATCTTGATTCATCGCACTGGCATGAGCGACTCCAAGCCTGTCCTTAGTTAAAAATGACTAACTAAAATATCGATCATCGAGCATGTCGTCGCGAAAGATATCATCGGGCATATGCGGGCGATAGACATCATCGGATGATCGTAGAGGCAGCGACTGCTGATGCGGCGGCGGCTGTTGCGACTGAGATTGAGACTGCATGAGCTGCTGCATCTCTGCCAATTGCTCTACTAACATACGCTGGGTCTCCCTCATCTCGTCCATCTCATGTCGCCACTGAGGTGGGATCGAATCATGATCGGCGGACGACGATGAGGGCTCGGGTCGACTGTGACATGGAATTCCAAGTATCTGGCGACCCTGAGGATCAATGCTGACGATACGAACCCCACGCGGTCTACCACTGCGTGGAATAAGAGCTGCAGCCAAACATTCCCTATCATCGACTGGAGTCGAATCGGGAGCTGTCTGAGTAGCTTGCTCTAAGCTGTCCATGTACTGAGCCTGCAAATTAATAGTAAAAATTAAACAATAATATAAAAATATAAATATAGTAAAAAAGTACAAGTTATGAAACAAAATTTGTACTCATGAATGCATCAGCAGCCTGCTGTAAGGTCCAATCAAATGTACCATCGGCGCGTATACGCTCATGTATCGTGCGGAAGACCTCGCCAACAGTTACGCACGGCCATATAATTCCTCATGCCCAAGTTTAAAATTTATAGATTAACCCCTAAAGTTTGATAAAGCAACACATAAACCCTCCAATTTTAATAAATTTATAGATTAATCCCTAAAGTTTGAAAAATTTACATATTAACCCTGATAAATTTACACTTTATCCCTAATATTTAAATAATTTACAGTTTAACCTCATAAGTTTGATAAATTTCACTTTAAAACTCAATAAATGAATAATTTACAATTGAACCCCTTTCATGAAAAAAAATGGACAGCATTTCTCCTAAAAATGAACTATAACACATATTTATACCTGTCTTATACATTGAAGATAAAAAAAAAAGTCACACTGGCCATAACATACTAATAAGACCACTAGCCATAACATACTAATAAGGCCACTGGCCACAACATACTAATAAGACCACAACATATTAACAAAGCCTACAAAGGCCACACTGGCTACAATAACAAGTTAACATGAGTGAACTCAGTATGTTGATAGAGAAACAAATAAAGGGCGTGCTATACCTATGTTCATACTAGGCACCACCCACACATAAAAAATCTAGCATGCATCAACAGATAATGGGTACCTTTATGCCAAATATGAGCAACTATATATCCCCGAATTCTCTAACAAATAAAGGGCGTACTACGCCTATGTTCTTACCCGGCACCGCCACACATAAAATCCTAACAAACAATGAACCTTAATTTCTAAAACCTCAATTAACTTATAAAACCTAATAGTTTTAATTAACTTATTATATCAAATTCAAGTGTAATATATATTACTTTCTTTAATCTACGTTAATTTCTAATTAAAACCTCAGTCAACTTATAAAACCTAAAACTCTTAAACCATAACTTTAATTAATTTATTATATCAAATTCAAGTAATCACCTAAGTAAATTCATTGATGCTACTTAATATTAATATTAATTAATTTCAATTTTTAAATTACATTTTTCAATTAATTAATATTTTATAATTTTAGTTTAATCAATGCTTTTTAGTTTTAGCTTATTATCTATTTTTTAATTATTGCAATTACTAAATTTATGTTTTATAATTTTAGTTTAATTTTAAATTATTAAAATTTATTTTTTTACTACAGTTAATTAATTTATATTTTTTAATTTCACTTTATTTTCAGATTATTAAAATTAGTTTTTTTTATTTCAGTTAATAAATTTATGTTTTTAATTTCATCTTATTAATATTTGTTTTTTTATTTTAGTTTAATTATTTAGGTTATATAATTTCAGAATAATTAATAAATATAAAAAATCATATAATTTTCTCTAAATCACAGAAAATTAAA
>JAOWAN010075889.1:0-10899 GCA_028566635.1 Lobelia cardinalis
ACCTTGTCGATAAAAGAACGAGAACATTGGAGAATTAGAAAACTAGTAGTCACACAAAATTCAAAGTCTGCTAGTTACTGTTTGAAAAAAGAGGCCACTAGCATTATCCGGCAAGAATTGTTACACAGGACATGGAACACTGCTCATCCCAATGGCTACCAATAATCACCACAAGAACAAGATCCATCTCTGAAATGGTTGAATCGATTGATGTCTGTAACAATGATTTCTCTTGAAACAAGTTTACATTTGAACTTAAATGAAGTGTGGCACTCTATGCAGATTCGAAGGTTCTTTTGCACCGTAATGGGAGCTCCCGGTGGAGTGGCTATGAGCCCAAAAGCCACCGCAAGCTTCTCACTATGGTAGGAGAGAAGAAGCTCCTTTTAGCTTCTTTCCGCATTATGGAGATCAGTCTCCAGCACAGGAACATACCCAGCTTTACTTATTAAGTTAACCAACTCCGCGAGTTTTGCATTATACTTCCTTACTTCTACGACGGGATCATTCTCCGACAATAAACGCCTGAACTTTACCTCTCACCTCGATTCAGCTCATTCCTGGTTCCTTCTTCACCCTACTCTCTTTCAGCGACCTCCTGACACCTAAGACTATCCCACAAACCAGCTGATGCATTAATATTCGCAAGAAGAACATGCGTACCAGATTTCTCTGGTTCCAGAGAAAGAAGCTTTTCAGCTACTTTTTGACCTAGGCACCTAGCTCAACATTCTTAAAACCCTCGCAGTACCAAGAAGTGCTCCCCAAACAGATCCATTGGCCTCAAATGGCATCTTATTTACAAGAACCATTGTCTCATTCAATTTTCCTGCACAACCAAGGATATCAATCATGCAAGAATGATGCTCTTGTGTTGGTTTAATCCCATATATGTTCCATCGTCTCAAAGTATCTCTTTGCTTGGATAACCAGCCAGGCATGATTACATGCACATAACACACTAACTAAAGTAAGGTGATTAGGCGAGACACTGTACTTAAGCATCTCATCGAACAAATGAAGGGCCTCTTTCCCATGTCCGTGTTGGGCAAGACCTCCGATCATTGCTGGCCACGAAACTATACTCTCTTCGAAACCTCGAAAGCTCGGTTTGCATCATATATGCTCCCACATTTGGCATACATGTTGACCAGAGAATTCCTTGAAAAAACATCCAATGTGAATCCAAACTTCACGGCATGCACATGTATTAGCTTCCCCTGTTCATATGCCGATATGCTAGCAGAAGCATTTAAAAGAGAGCTACAAACAAATGAATCTGGCCTGAGCTCCAGCCTCCAAATCTTGCATTTTCAAGTAGAGATTTAAAACCGCTTCACCATGTCCATATTGAGCATAAGCAATTATCAGAGATGTAAAAGAGGGTAGGTCTCCAGCTGGAGATTCTTCCAAGACTCTTGTTGCCTCATCCAAGTGTTTACATTTTCCAAATGCATTAATTAGACTATTCATGACAAAAAGGTTCGATTGAAATCCTGATTTTGCAGTTCTATATTTTTTTTCTATCTATGTAAATCTTTTTAGATATTGAATTCTATCTATGTAATTATTTTTCTATATTTTTAAGTGAACTGTCGGACAAAGATTTCTCTTTGCCAGAGCCGTATACCAAGAGCTCTTATAGCTCTCTTTCCTAACCGCATGAATTTGTTTACAAACGTTCACAGTCTGCAAGCTGGCTGTAGAGTTGAGGACTGCAAGTAAAGTTAGCTCGCTACATTTCATTCCTTCTTCATACATCTCTGCAGAGAGGCATAAAGCTTCGATATCCTCACCATTCTGTGAGTGTCCAGATAGCATAGCATTAAGTGCAATCAAGTCTTTCTCTACCATCCTAGCATCATCTACTGTACCACATTTGGAATACATATCAAAAACTCAAAAATGAATCCATTTCTATGTTCATCTTAATCAAATAAGAGAGCAACTGTTTGCTGAATTCTTTAAGGCCTAATTCAGCAAAAACATTCAGAGTAGTTGATAACATAAACATATTTGGCCTTACTCCTGATCTTTTCATCTGTTGTAACAAGACCAAAAGCCTTGTCATGGTGTTCATGAAGAGCACAACCAGCTATAGCCGCATTCCAAGAAATAATATCGGGGTTTGCAATATCCTCAAAAACTGGTTTAGCATCTTCAAAATTCCCCACTTTTGCGTACATGTCAACACGTGCATTTGACAAGAACAAATCCGAATCATACCCAGTTTTGGTAAGGTGGGCATAGGTTTATAGGCCTGAATTGAGGGACTTGGTTTGGAAGCAATGTGATAAGAGGGTGAGAGAGTTGGGTCTAGAGTTGCCAATTTGTGTTGAGGTAATTAGGAAGGTGGTAAAAATTGTTGGTTCCGAATAATTGTAGGGAAGGTATAGATAGGTTTAGAGAAGGAGATTGATGTGTGAGAAGGGTTTAAGAGTTTCAAAGGTGGGAAATTTCGTTGGTGGACTGATTTTGGGAGAGAAATTAAACGCCGGAAGTTCATAGTTCATTCGAAAAGACCCATGATTTCATTTGACACAAATCATAATGACATAATCTCTAAATTGAGAAAGGAGAAGAGGGAGGGGGAGAGAAAAGGGTACCTGGAATTTAGAGAGTTGGGCTTTGGTGATGGAACGGGAAGGCTTGAAATTGGGTTGGAGACATGGTGCTGCTGCTATGGCTGCTTCTCTCCTCTCTTCTTCCTCCTTCTCCATCGCTACTTCTTCTTTCCTTTCCTCTCTCTCTCTCTCTCTCTGAACAGTGTAAGTCAAAAAACCATATAAACGGTTTGTAAATATTAAAATTAAACATAATCAAATAAATTACGGAATCAAATCAAACTAATGAGTTGAGATTTTTCTGTCCAGTATCTATTAAAAGTTGACACATATATTAAAATTTAAAATAATCTTTTAAACGATTAGAATCGAATTTTAAAAAAATAAGACAAAAAATGAGACAGCAAATGAGACAGAGGATTCGAGCTTCAAACCAACATTGCAATGTTTTAAATCGATTCGGTTTGAATTATAATTTGATTTTGTAGTTCAAATTATCACGGTGATTTTCATTTCACGTGATTTTGATTAATTTTTTTTTGACGAAATATCAAATTTAATATAATTTTTATGAGTAAATTGATTGCAATACTGGTTAAAAATAAGATAATTCGATAAAAATAAAAAACAAAGCTTATTAGAACAAATATAATGTGTTGTTGATAATATTTAATGTTAAAATTTATTATTTATAAAATTTAGAATAATGTGTTGGCAATAACATTATTCTACACATAATTTGATAATACATTTATAAAAGGTATAAATTTTTTAACTTCACTTACGAATATAAATTATTATTGATAAATTATTTTATTTTTTAATAATTAAATTTTAGAAATGAATGTAAGGAATGATAAGAATAATGTAATATTACTCAATACTAATTTATCCTTCTTTCCGAAGTCAAAACAGTTGACATGGTATAAAATGTCAAACCAATTTTGTCAAAATAAGACACTACAGGCATGTACGTACGTACTTTCTTGGTAAAACAACCTTAAATTGGTACATAATCCCCATTTGCTAACTTTCGACCTAAGTTAATGGTTAGCAACATTTTTTATAAACCATTTCCTAGCTCCCAAACAACGCAAAATGCAAATTAGCAAAAAAATGGGGGATAATCACCAAAAATTGTCACCCAATAATAATTGGCATGTTTTTCACTTGTTTTGCTTCATACTTGGCCTCTTGGTGTCATTTCTAGTACATTTCTCAAAAGCTTCTCAATCTATTCCATCGTCTATTCTCAATCTTTAACATCATCACCACTACCACCACCACTGATTTCGTTAACGATACAACCTCCACCTCTACCACCCTCATTGCCGCCATCGCCGTTATTGCCACCATCACGTCGAACTATACTGATATTATCTTCCAACACTATAAATGGGTCAACAATATCTACTTCTAGTACTGCTCATGTTTCATTGAGAGAACAAGTATCCCTCCTGCATAATATGAGTGAGGAGGAGTTACTTTCGAGGGCATCAATGGTTCCAAGAATTCAAGATTTTCCTTACAAGCATGTTCCAAAGGTGGCCTTCATGTTCTTGACACCAGGGCCATTGCCCCTTGCTCCTTTGTGGGATTTGTTCTTTAAAGGTTATGCAGGTCTCTTCTCCATCTATGTCCACCCTCATCCTTTTTATAATCAATCATTAGCCCCCAAAGATTCCTTCTTCTTTGGAAGAACAATCCCAAGCCAGGTATCCTTTTTAACATCAATATATAAGTACACGTACATACATATTAATGTGACTCTTCCAATGACTTAATCTTTTAGATGAGTTGAATACTTAACAGTTGCTTCATGATAACTATGTTCATCTCTTTTTGGCAGCCAGTGTTGTGGGGAACGATATCGATGATCGATGCAGAGAGACGACTATTGGCCAATGCACTTCTCGATTTCTCTAATCAAAGATTTGTTTTGCTCTTGGATTCTTGCATTCCGTTATTCAACTTCACCACAACAATTACCTAATGAACTCAAACTTGAGCTTTCTAGGTTCATTTGATGACCCCCAGGCAATCGGGTCGTGGACGATATAACCGTGATAACATAGAAAGTGTTTCATGTGCCAAGGACTTGAAGGACACAACTCAGACCACAAGGGCCTAAATGTACAGCTCATTAGTTAGTTAGTTAGAAGTTTGTTATGTCATTTCCCCTTGTATTTTGTTTCTTTCCCTCCAGTTTTCTAGTATATAGAGCTATGCTTCTATTATATAAATAACTCTGATTACTCGATAATACATCAAGACTCTTTCTCTCTCTACATTTCTCATATTATCATGGTATATCTCATGCTTCCGCGCTTCGATTCTTCTTCACAGTGTTCTTGATTCCGATCGGTTAACATCTCCTTCCTTGGCGACTCGCTGGATCTCTTCTTCTCTGTGATCAATAGCGGATGTTGACACCGATGATGCGATTGATGAATACGACTTGGAAGAGGTAAACCTTGTTCTTCCTTCTACTCATCCGCTTTACTTACATCCTAATGATTTACCCGGCATGATCCTCGTTACTGAAGTGTTAACTGGTTGCAATTATACACAATGGCGACGTTCAATGATCTTATATCTGTCTGCAAAATTGAAATTAGGTTTAGTCACCGGTCTACATAAATGTCCCAATTCTAGGTCGAAATACTTTGCTTCTTGGAATAGATGCAATGATATGGTTATCGGTTGGATCTTGAACTCAGTTTCTTCAGAAATTAGGGCTAGCATTGTGTGTCTCAAATTGGCGAAGGACATTTGGGATGATTTGGCTATTCGTTTTATACAAGGAAATGCTCCTCAGGTTTTCAATCTGCAGAGAGAACTTACACAGCTCTCACAAGGCTCCTTAACCATATCTGCTTATTACACCAAATTTCGTACCTTATGGGATGAACTTGACAATCTCACTAGTTGTGTAAGGTGCACCTGTGAGGCTGCTGTGTCTAATCAGGAACAACAAAACCTTCAGCTTACTCAGTTTATGATGGGGCTAAATGATAGTTTTAGCCACACAAGGAGTTCCATTCTTACCATGAATCCATTGCCTAGTGTCACTAAAGTTGTATTCATTTTAGAACATGACGAAGGATCTTCTGGTGCTCTATTACCCACCCCTACTGACCTCACAACTGCTCTTTTGGTCAAGAACAGACCAACACCTACCAGATCTATTAACACCAGAAGACCTGAAAGAAATACTTCCAAAGCAAATTTGCATTGTGATCACTGTGGAGGGACATGTCATATCAAGGATACTTGCTTCTTTCTTAAAGAATTTCCAAATTGGCACCCTTTGTTTGGTGTCCCATCTAACCCTGCCAAAATGCCAAAGAATCAACTAGCCAAACACAATGCTCATGCTGCCTCTTCCTCACCAGTCATTTCTAATGCTGCATTCTGTTCAGACCTCAATGAGGCATAGTTTCAGGAGTTATTGACTTCTGTGGGGACCAGTTTATCATCCAACTCTTTTACTGGCTGTCAAGAAGGTAATTTTTTATCTGTTCATAGTTGTGTTAGTTCAATAGCTAATGTTCCAGTGACATTGCCTACCAGCTCATGGATAATTGACACAGGTGCTAGTTATCATATCACCACAAACTTTGATTCTCTTCTTAATCCTATTCCTATGTCTTCTATGATTCATCTTCCCAATGGTCAAATATCTCTAATCACTCACAAAGGCACTGTTCAATTGACCTCTATTCTCACCTTTATGATGTGTTATGTACCTCATTTTCATTTCAACCTACTATCTGGTAGCAAACTTGCTTCCCAAAACAAGTTGTGTCTTATTTTTTCTTCTACCTCATGTTTTTTTCAAGATCCTGTCTCCAAGACAGTGAAGGGGATTGGTAGAATGGAAGGTGGTCTGTATAAGCTTTGCATGGCCACCAATCATACTGTCAACTCCTTCATTGTATCTTAGTTTACTTCTACTTTGTGGCATCAAAGACTTGGCCACTTGCCTGTGAATTCTTTACTGAAAATTCCTTCTTTACAGTGTATCAAAGATTCTGATTCCTTTGTTTGTGACACATGTCATTATGCTAAACAGACTAGATGTCCCTTTCCTTTATATAAGCTCCAGTCATAATGTACTTCCATGTTCTTTGTTACATTGTGATGTATGGGGACCTTACAGGCATACTACTTACAATGAATGTAATTCCTTTCTTACAATTGTTGGTGATTGTACTAGGGTGACTTGGACTTTTTTACTTTCCAACAAATCTCAAGTTTCTGCTCTCCTTCTTCAATTCATTAAATTTGTGCACACTCAATTCAATGCTACTATCAAGACTGTTAGATTAGATAATGACACAGAATTTTTTAACACCTCTCTCTTCACTGCCCTCACTTCCCTTGGTATTAAACAACACAATTCATATGTTCAAACATCCCAGCAAAATGGAAGGGTTGAGAGAAAACACAGACACCTTCTTGAGGTGGCTAGAGCTTTATGATTTCAAGCAAATATACCTATCAGGGTTTGGGGGGAATGTGTCCTTACGGATACTTATCTCATAAACAGATTTCCTACACCTATACTTCAGAACAAAACCCCTTATGAATGCTTGATAGGTTGTTCTCCTTCTTATGCTCATCATAAAGTGTTTGGCTGTCTCTGCTATGCCTCTACTTTAGCTTCAAAAAGAGATAAATTTGCTTCCAGGGCTACTAGGTGTATGTTCTTAGGCTATCCTCAAGGCAAAAAGGCTTATAAGCTTCTTGATATTTCAATACAGAAAGTGTTCTATAGCAGGGATGTAGAGTTTATTGAGACTGTATTTCCCTTCAAAGCATCTCCTTCTCCTGATTGCTTCACTCCATTATTTACTTATCCCATCTCTTCTCATTTTGAAGCTGACATACCCCCTATCTCTCCTGTCCTTCTCAATCCTGCTACTAATACTCGTCCTAATCCTGCTACTAATACTCCTCCTAATACTGCTCCTACTTTTACTCCTTCAAATTCTTCCGTTGTGTCTCCAGCACTGTCTACTAGACCTATTAGAGCCAAACAACTCCCCTCTAGATATAGGGACTTTGTTGGTTTGCCTCAGGTTCCCTCAGTTCACACCACTTGTTCTAATCCTATTGTTTCCTATTCCTCTGTCTCTCCTACATATTACAAATACATTTGCAATATTTCCACTCTCACAGAACCATCTTCATACAAACAAGCTGTCTTGAATCCTAACTGGTGCAAGGCTATGGCTATGGAACTAGCATCTCTTGAACTTAATGACACTTGGATAGTCCAAGAACTCCCACTTGGCAAGAAGTCTATTAGGTGTAAATGGGTGTTTAGACTAAAATTTCTTTCTGATGGCTCCCTGGACAAATTTAAAGCCAGACTTGTGGCTCTTGGATATGATCAACTGGAAGGGGTTGATTTTTTTGTGACATTTGCTCCTATTGCCAAGATGACAACAATGAGATTATTCTTGGCTTTAGATGCTATCAAATGGTGGAAGGTTGAACAGATGGATGTATCCAATGCCTTTATCCATGGTGATTTAAAGGAGGAAGTTTATATGAGACTACTACCAGGGCTATACTCCTCCTTCAGGTGTTCAGTCCATTACAGGTCAACCATTGGTGTGTAAGTTGAATAAATCCCTGTACGGTTTAAAGCAGCCCCCAAGGCAATGGTTTATCAAATTACATGCAACTCTCCTTACCTTTGGTCTCATTCAATCTCAATATGATCATACATTGTTTACTTTGAGTACTCCTTCAGGGTTTCTTACTGTTCTTGTTTATGTTGATGATCTTCTTAATTATTGCTGGAGATAGTGAGGAACTCTTGACTACATTTAAGCAGTTCTTACACTCTAAATTCCCCATCAAGGATCTGGGAGATCTTAAATATTTCTTAGGCATTGAGCTGGCTAGAAACTCTACAGGCATATACATGCATCAGAGGAAGTACACTCTAGATCTCCTTACAGATACTAACATGGTAAATGCTTCTACTTCCAAAGTGCCCATTGAACAACATCATGGACTAACTTCAGATTCAGGTTCCCTTCTTGATGATCCTAATCTCTATAGGAGGTTGATTGGCAGACTCATTTATCTCACAATCTCAAGGCCTGATATCTCTTATGCTGTCCATATTCTCTCACAATTCATGTCCACACCTAGACAACCTCACTTGAATGATGCTCTCAAGTTAGTGAGATATCTCAAAGGCACAGTGGGTCAAGGCCTCATGTTCTCTTTCTCCAACTCTATTTCCTTGATTGCTTACTGTGATGCAGATTGGGGATCTTGTCCTACTACAAGGAGGTCTTTCTCTGGCTATTGTGTGTTCATAGGTTCCTCATTGATCTCCTGGAAATCCAAGAAACAACACACTGTGTCCAGGTCATCTTCTGAGTCAGAATATAGAGCAATGGCCAATGCCACCTGTGAAATCACTTGGTTGCTTGGTTTGATGTCAGACTTTGGGCTCTCTGGTCTTACTCCAGTTCCTCTCTACTGTGACAACAAGGCTGCATTGCACTTGGCCTCAAATCCTGTATTTCATGAGAGGTCCAAACATATTGAGATTGATTGCCACTTAGTACGAGACAAAATTCAGCTTGGAGTAATTGCTACTGCTCATGTATCTACCAGTGATCAGTTAGCTGATCTGTTCACCAAGTTTCTTTCCTCTAAACAACTACAATACTTTCTCTCCAAACTGAATGCTTTTAATTTGTTCAGCAGCATCAGTTTGAGGGGGGATGATAACATAGAAAGTGTTTCATGTGCCAAGGATTTTAAGGACACAACTCAGACCACAAGGGTCTCAATGTACAACTCATTAGTTAGTTAGTTAGAAGTTTGTTATGTTTGTTATTTTCCCTTGTATTTTGTTTCTTTCCCTCCAGTTCTGTAGTATATAGAGCTCCGTTTCTATTATGTAAATAACTATGATTTCTCAATAATACATCAAGACTCTTTCTCTCTCTACATTTCTCATATTATCAAACCGGCAAATGTGGCCCGTAATCAGTATCCAAGATTGGCGAAAAGGGTCCCAATGGTTCGAGGTCCACCGTGAACTCGCCCTTCAAATCATCTCCGATCGCAAATACTACCGTGTTTTTCAGGAATTCTGTCACCCACCATGCTACAACGATGAGCACTACTTGCCAACGTTGGTGAACATACTTTACCCGAAGATTAACTCGAATCGGACCATTACTTGGATGGATTGGTCGAGGGGCAGTCCACATCCGGGGAAATTCGGAGGAAATGCCATTACGGATGAGTTCTTGAGTTGGGTTCGATTCGGATCATCAAAATGCAGTTCTAGTGGGAATGTTACGTCAATTTGCGTACTCTTTGCTAGAAAGTTTCTGCCAAATGCTCTAGAGCCATTGTTGAGGATTGCTCTAACATTGCTTGGGTTCGATTCTTAGGAAATTTTCCAGCTAAGCTTTCCTTTTAACGATCAAAATTTTGTATAAACATTGTATTCAAATGATATATGTCATATATTAAAAAAAAATATTCTAACCCTTTAAATCCTAAACTTAAAATTTAAATCTCAAACAATTAATAAGATACGTGCTGTTTTCAAAAGTAATGTACAACACCATTTGAAATAGAAAATTTGAAATAGAAAATTTGAAATTATATAATATATATCCCAATAGCTGAGTTCCGATTTTTTGTCCCAAATTATATTTTATATCCTTTCACATAACTTTTAAAAATAACACATATATTAATTTAGAATTTAAAATTTGGTCGAGAATTTAAAAGTTAGGATATAGTTTTAAAAAGATAAGATAAAAAATGAGACATAATTTGGGATAGAGCTAAGATTCGAGTTCGGAACTTCTTTCTTATTTAATTTTCCACTCTTTATAATTTGGGATATAACTAAGAAATCGGGCGGATCGGATCAAAAATAGGGTGTTTCGAAAAAATTTCAAAATTTTCGAAATGGAAAAATCAATTCCAATTTCCATTCAAAAATTTTCGGAAATCTATAATAAGTTCCGATTTCGAAAGCATGCATTTTTTTCGGAATTTCGAAACTTTTCGAATTTTTTTGAAATCATAAATATTTTTAAAAAATTATTTATAGAACAATTACATACGAAAACCAAGGGGTGGCTCAGTGGTAGAGCTAAACTTTACAATATGTAAGGTCTCAGGTTCGATCCATTTCCATGCCTCTGTAGACACCTCATTTTTGACCCCGGTAAACAAAGGATTAACCGGGAAGTTTTCACTCAATAAAGAATTAAAAGTAACATTAATTAAAAATGTTACTTACATTCAAATAACATATATATTTAAATGTTGCATT
>JAOWAN010075909.1:0-10898 GCA_028566635.1 Lobelia cardinalis
TGAAGGGGGAGGTGATATTGGATGAGGATGGGGTCGGGGTGGGGTGGCGGTGAAGGGGGCGGTGATATTGGATGAGGAAGGGGTGGTTTTGGGGTTGAAAGGGATGGACAATTTGGTTTTTGGTGTGGGGATGCATCAGAAATCATAAACGGCAACTTTCTGTCGCTTCTCCCTCCTCGTGTCGTCGACCGGAAGTGAATGGGGTGGTGGTGGAGACGGTTGGTGGCGGTGAGGGAGGGATTAATTAAGGTTAATTAATTAATTAATTAAGATAAAATTAATTAAGGATAATTATGGTATTAATTAATTAAGGAATGAATTAATTAAGGTATCGATTAATTAAGAATAATTATGGTATTGATTAATTAAGATTAATTAATTAGGACTAATTAAAGTATTGAAGGGTTTTATTATGAATTATTTTTAATTTAGGTAATTATAATAATATTAAATTAATTTAATTAAATTGATTATTTTAATTAATATATGATATCATAAATAATTTATTATAATTATGTATTTAATTAATACATTATTTTAATTAATATATAATATTTTATATAATATTAACTTTTTAAAAAAAATAAATAAAAGTATAATTTGAAGAAAAAAAGTTATATTTTAAAAAAATTCAATTAAAACCCCAAACTTTATCTGATGGCAAAATGACTTTCACACCCCTGAAAAACTCACGTGCTTTGCATAACCGTTGATTTTATAATGAAATCGTCAAAAAAATCCTGGATTGATTGATTTTTCAAACAATAGGACCCAAATTGATTTTTTTAAAAACATTGGCGTCCATTTTGAACCCCCACGAAAACTTTAGGGCCTAAAATGTCAAAAACCCAATATTATTAGTTTTTAAGTTAAGAGTTCTAAATAAAAATAATAAAGCATAGTTACTCAAAGCTTAATAAAAACTCAGAATGGGCTTAAGCAAATTAATAAATTGGTAAACACAATAGTTCGAGGGATCGAACACCTAATTGATTTTGTACCTGGGGCGACCATACCAAATCGACCAGCGTACAGATGTACTCCAGAGGAGTTGAAGGAGATAGAAAAGCAGGTCGCTGAGTTGATCGACAAGGGGTTGATTCAGGAGAGCTTAAGTCCTTGAGTTATTCCTGTGATTCTGGTAACGAAGTAGGATGGAGAATGTGTTGTGACTCCAGACCGATCAATAAGATAACGATTAAGTATAAACATCCAATTCCTCGATTAAATGATATGCTCGACGAGCTACATGGGACCAATGTATTTTCTAAGATCGATCTGAAGAGTGGCTATCATCAGATTAGAATGAAAGTGGGCGATGCATGGAAGACAGCCTTCAAGACCAAGCATGACTTGTATGAGTGGCGAGTTATGCCATTTGGGTTGTCTAATGCTTCGAGCACTTTCATAAGACTTATGAATCATATTTTGCGAGGATTCATTGGGAAGTTTGTGGTCGTCTATTTTGACGATATACTGGTTTATAGCAAGGGAATTGTCGAACATGTTGATCATTTGGGACGGGTCAGCCAACTTGGCTCAGTGATAGAAACTCCTACTCCCCACCTCGCACATAAGCAGTATAATATGCATGACAAAATAACGTGCATGCCATATATAGCATGATAATAAATCATGTAATACAATCAACATTTGTAGTTACACATAGATTCACATAATATTACATAATAAATGATACATTCTCATAGTTGCTGATGCCGATCCATATGACTCTATATCAGACCCGTCGGTCTCTCCCTAACACCACCTAAGTGGTCACCGCTGCAGCACGGTGCCAGGCGTCATACACCGTCATGCCCACTCCAAGAACCTGAACGATGTACACGCATAAACAGCTTCGGAAGTCATATCTTCCGATGGGTCACTACCGTCCTAGGCCGACCATAACCTTTCTCAACGAGGTATATACCTCTTTATACGAATTTTCATACCGGAATCATTTCTCATGTCCACTTAGCATCATTCCATCAATAACGTTCCCCCTACGAAAAAGTACGCACGGTTATTTCATACAACATATGCTTGCGATATCAACATCACATATTTAGCATTGACATTTCAATATCATATCAACGTGTTTCACCCTACAATAAAGTATACATGAATATTCCATGTAATATAAACTTATGATATTAACATCTCGCCCATGGCATTTCGATTTTCATAACATATAAAGAATATTTTCTACCATGTGATAAACTACACATGATCATTATTCCACATAACATATAGTTGTAATGCCATCATCTCATTCTTGACATTTCAATTTTTATAGCATATAAGCAATGACTATCATTTCAATCATAACTTGATGAAATCAATACAAAATCTTGACATGTAAGTACTTAATAAGATGACATATTATTTAACACATATGTTCATCTCATCCTAATTCATTTGTTAACCCTTAATTGACTAGATATTAACTTTGTTTACTTTATCTATAATTTCAAGTAAGCTTTTAAGGAAATACCTATAATGTGATTTAAAATGAATGAATTATTAAAACATCCATTCTCATTATAACCTAAATTTTCTTGAGTTCGGTAAGGGTTTTTACTTTATTAAAGGTCTCAGAATGTTAGTTTGGTTCAAGTTCTTGACTTGGTTTACTTGATCAAATTTATTATATTGGAGTATTTAGATCCATCAAGAATATATGAATTTTGTATCTTATTCTTAGTTAAATTTTAATCTAGTACGTAGGAGTCGCTCCATGACAACTTTTCTAAATAACCTAGATTAAATCTAATATTGCAACATATGACCATGTTAGTTGTTATCTAAGTAACTTTCATACGCTCTTTAATTCCTTCAAAGGGAGAGAATTGAGGATTCTTTTAGGATCTAATTTTTGGCGGTTTAACTCTCTTTCCAGTGCTTAAAATATGAGTTAATTAGGTTGCCGAAGAGGTTACCAAAAGATACACCAAGGAGGTAAAACGGGCAACTTTCTGCTCACTTCGTCCCGTAGTTCCTGCAACTACACTTTCATCCTCCACACTCAATCCTAGGTGAGAAAGTGATCTAAAATCAACGAAGAACTACCCTATCCTCCTTCAATAATTGATTTCAACAACTTAGACATTTTATCAAACACTTAATAGGCATCCTAAGGGTTATACTCAAAACAGATTTCTAACTAATTTTCCTCAGTCAAATTTGAAACTCCATATCTCCCATGGGAAAATTTCTTAAACTCTGATTTTACTACCCAAGGAAGATATATGAGTTAGCTTTCTAAGGACATATCGCAATTGAAAATCCATGTTATATTGAACTCTCTATACTTATTTTGTTCGGGTTGATTCAGAATTGACATCTCTGTACTATTATATTCTTCAAATATTTACTACAATCCCAAATATTACTAATTCTGTATATCTATAAAATTACTCCTCAAGCTACACTTTAGACTTTGAATTCACTTAAATTGACTAACTATAATTTCATTTATATCCATTTAAACACAGAACATTTGCCCAAAATTTTGACAGCATTAACTTGCACGAATTATTTCAGACACTTCCCAATCTCCGAATTTTATGAAATTTTAGGTAAAAACACACGATCTACAGCTTCACAACATATCAAAAAATTCAGAATTTTCTATCACACGAATTGCTACCAGTAAATTCAGAAAGATAGAATACTCAAGAAAATAGATTAGAGACGGGGGATTAAGGAGGGAAGAGCAATTTACTCACCTTGAAAATTTTATCCTTCTCTTTCTCTCCCTCTCTTGTTGTTTCAGCAGCTCCCACTCCCTTTCTCCCTTCTTCCTTTCTCTTTTAACTACAGAATTTTTATATGATATAGAAAATGGGTAGAAGGATGGAGGTTTGGTGCTATTTATATAGTTTCATTCCCTTCTCTCTCGCTAGGTGGCTGCCCCAAGACTCCCATGGATTTCCTAGAACTAGAAGACAGCAAGAGAAGTAACCATCCATTGAGTAAGCAAGCCTAGGTAAGCTTAGTCATTAATCTATGCACATTTTTACACTTAGAACCCTCCAAATTTTGTTGTTCCCTCTACAATCATTTAATTTATCCCTTTATGATCATAAGTCCTCCCTCTATAGGTTATTAGTTATAGTTAACTAACAAATCTTGTTATATTTTACTAATTACGGTTAGTATTATCACATTATTTATTATTATTTAAAAAAAATTATACCTCTAATCCTAATTTATGTTAGAATAAAATTTTCACGTTTCCTATGTATTTGATTGATGCTTGCATAATAAAATTATTGAATCTAAAATACGAAGAAAAAAAAAACTCGCGTGCTTACACAAACCGTCTTAAGCTATTCTCTCTTATTTTTTCAATGGACCAACTTTTAACTGTTTTTCGTTTTGTTCATTATGAATCATATATTGTTGTGAGAACCCCCGTTCTCGCGGATTTAAAATTTCTTATTTTTGAAATTTTCTTTTGTGCATGATGTTTTTCCTCTTGGAGAAAATATGAGATTTGAGCATGTGTTAAGAGAATTTTGGTACGTAGAGCATCTCTTAGAGACTACTCAACTTTTTACAGAAATTGAGAGTCGCCACCTCTGTTTCTTGTTTTAAACTTCGAAAGCACAAGCATGTATAGAGATTTTTAGGTCCAGGGCAAAATTACGACTTGGGAAGAAACAATTCACCTAACTCGCCATTTCGATTTCTAATAATATTCTAGCATGCATGTATCATTTACGGTTGATCAAACTGTTGATCTAAGTTCAAGAAGTTTCCAAAGTAAACATGGTTTATTCATCATTTATTACATCTTAAGCATGTAAGCAAATAAGAATGTATAATTAAACATGTAAAGAATATAAACAAGTATTGTATTAATAAGAAAGGTTGGGAGTGTTCTTCTCAAAACTTTTAAGGGCTTCAGGGAATACATTCCTCTTATGTCATCCTTCAAATAATATTGCCCAAATCATGAGAAGACATGGAAATATTACTATCATTAGTGGATCTTTTAATGTAGCATAAGAATGCTTGAAAAATAACTATTAAAAGAGAGTAATACTTATAAGCAAGTAAGTGTAGAGAAAGAAATGACCATAATCACTAGATCGGTCATGACACCTATATGTCCATCTTTGTAAAACTCTAAGAGGAGAGGATCTCAATGAGATTCCAAGAACACATGCCTTAGATTATTTTGAGATCATTTGAAAGAAGTAAAACAAAAAAGAACTTTAACAAAACTCAAAGATGATATCTTACTCCCACACTTTAAGGATCATATTTTATGTACCAATGAAAGAACTAAACAAATCCAAAGATGAGTTTTAATCCCACACTTTGGAGATCACTCTTGGATATATGAAATATAAAGAGTTTAAACGAAACCAAAGGTGAGGTTTTAATCCCCCCACTTTGAAGTCACATTGACATATGAAAAGTAAAGACTTTAATTAAAATAAAAAATGAGGTTTCAATCCCACTTCGAAAATCACATTGACATATGAAAAGTAAAGATTTAAATAAATCCAAAGATGCGGTTTTAATCACATACTTTGAAGATCACATTTGTATATACATAGTTCTACACAAGTATATTACAAAAGTAAGTAGATCTAGAAGAAGAAGAACATGTAAATGACTTAAATGAGATTAATACTAAAAATTAATACATCAAATGTAAAGGAGGAGAAATACACATATTTTACCCACTTGACTTATCACTGAGTGGGATCTACACTTATTACATGGATATATGAAAATGGAAGGCTTTTATAAAAGAAAAAAGGAGGTAAAACTCACCTATTTCCAAGAGCTTTCAACAAAGTGGGAGAGGACATGGACACCTCTTGTGGGTTTAAGGTTTCTCTTTGTCTTTTGTCTTCTCTTTTATGAGGAGAGGGGCTTAGATATAAGATTTCTTCTAAAGAAATCAAGATGAAAGAAGGAAAGTAGGAAGCTCAAGATATAATGAACTATCATACTCAACTTCTAACTCTCACACCCTTTTTGAAATCTCTTGCCAATTATTAAGCGTGTTTTATGTGAGGATGATCAAGGTAAAGAGAGCTACTTAAAGATAGCAAGTGATTTTCCTGGTCTTCAAGTGAGTTGCTAATCAAGTGCTTTAAAGGAGAAAGGTTGTTTAGGGATTCTAGTTTTTCAAAGGAGGTAAGGCTTTTCTAGCTTTTAATGAGGAGAAATCCAAGTGATGGTGTAAGTGAGGGGGATATTTGTAGGTGGAGAGGTGTCCAGCCTTTCTAAACCTTTCAAAATGTCCAAAGTACCCTTGAAAATAGTGCAAAGGATTACCCTTTTGCCCTTGGAGAATGACAAGAATCCTGGAGCAGAACAACTTTACCGTTATGGTATCTTTTGTACCGTTGCGAAACAATTGGTACTGTTCCTAAATTGTGGCCTTTAACCAATTAATAAAAGGGGTTTGTGTCCTTTTACTCCTTTACATGCTATTGTCCAATGCTCCTATGGCTGAATTTACTCGATGCCATTTGCGTACATGACTTGGGCATCTTCTCTACTCCATCTCCCATTTTGGGATGGCTCTTGTCTCTTACTTGTAAACATGACCATTTCATCTTTTATTGGAAGTAAAGTCTTCTACTTTTGTATTCATCTATGCTTTGTCCTACATGAAAAATATGCACTTATTAATATTATATACAAGTGCAACATGTCATGTCCAATTAGTTTCTAGTAACATTTGTGACATGTTAGATTAAATTTAAACTAGGCACATAAGCAAAGACTATTTATTGAACAAGGATAAAAAAAAGGGGATATCTATAGTTTAATCGCACATTCATCTCAACATTCATATTTCAGCTACACTCATCTTACTATCATGTTCCTTCTTAGCCCAACGCTCATTTGTGCACCTAAGCGCGAACCTAACAATTATCCCATCGACAAAATCCTTTAGACAAAATTAACGAGACACTAAAAACAAGAGTTGATACCAGAATATGGATAAATTAAATGGACTATTTTTACTTTAATTTACAAAGTGAATTTTCGCAATGATATCTTGAATTGCATCTGTGTGGTGTACTGTTATAGCATGAAACGTAGAATCGCTTTGATTGTGATAAAATTAATTATGTGGGTAAATTTACTGCAAACCCTCACGAGACAACACTCGTCCACTAGGAGTAACCTAGGGGTTTAGCGGCTTATTGCACATGCTAAGTGCAACCGTAATTTCTACGAATAAGTGAGTTAGATATTTTATTTAATTAATTGCACGAGGACGTACAATAATTCAAGTGTGGGAGATTTTAGTAGCTCTAAATTAGTAATCTATTTTGCCTTTTATTATGTGTATTTTATATATTTATTTTGAGATAATGCATTGATTTTGTATTATTTCATATTTTTAAGCAATTTCGAGGGCTGGAGCGTAAATTAATTAAATATACAATATTTCGAGCTAAAAATTATATATTCAAAATTCGTATACAATTTAGAGTAAAAGTTGTAAACAGCCGTTAATCATCCAATCATCCAAGTAACGTATCAATAACTTACAAATCATTGAACTAACGTTGGAAAATTAACAAAAGAAAGGGGCAAAATCTGAAGAAATAAAGAAGAAAGGACTTAAGAATAAATAAACAAACGAATAGTAGCAGACAGGCCAACCGCCATGGTCCCCATTAGGGATGGCAACGGGGCGGATTAGGAGCGGGTATCTCCAAAATCGAACTCACCCCGATTTTCTCACTTCCCGCCCCGAATTTGTAAAGATCCGAATCCGCTCCGCCCCGCTCATATTCAGAAATATTAATTTTTTCAAATTTTGAATTCAAATTTTTTTTTTTAAATTTTAATCATATTTTTAACTCAATTCAAGCACTCAAAGTCTAAAAATATCTCTTTTTCAATATATACTATATACAAATATTTCTTTTAAATGTATATAACACTAGTCGGGGCGGGATGGAACCCAAACCCGAACCCGCCCCGAATCTGACTGAATCTCTAAAAAATATGATAAAATTGGATTTTTCGGGGCGGGGCATCCTCGGGTTCGGAACGAATTTGCCATCCCTAGTCCCCTTGCTGTCCCCGGTCTTGAACGCCTACTCTCAGCTCCAGCAAGTGTAACACACTTGCCTCTGTAATCCAACCCGTGCACGCCAAGTGGCAGCGCATGAAAGGGCACGGCTCCACTTCCTTTATGCACATCTCCTATCTTCTCCCTCCTATCAGCGCATGTCACGTGGCAATGCAATGGAAGACCAAGCAGCAGTATAACGAATTGAGATTTCATGTCTCACTTGGTATCTCATCTCTTGTTCTGCATCTTTTAAACAACACATCCTATAACTAGAATTTAAAATTTTAGGGGTAATTTTCAAACGGTTTGAATGAAGTTTTAGAAATATGAGATAGAAAATGAGACACAAGATCTAAACTCACGCATAACTGTTCGGGACTCTCTTCGTGCAACAAATAGGAATAAATTGTCTTCCCTAAGTAAATAAGGATTTCTACAATATTCTTATTTTTTTAATCAGATTTCTACAATATTCATTCCTAATTAGTTATCATTATTTGTTCCTATTTAAATTAAGAAGAGAATATATAATTATATAACTTACTAATTCTATATTTTCTTTTTAATTAAAAGCATAAGTTGTACGTTTTAAGCGTCACTTCTTGCTCTATTTTGACATCTATGCTATCTTCTGATTCATCCTCTTCTTATTTTCTCCCAATTCAATAGCTTTGGCTCAATTTGCCTCGTATGGAGCAACGCTTGTACCTTCCACACAGGAGTAGATAACGGAGAAAGATATGGAAAGAGAGCCAATGGAACCATGGTATCACCAAAACCTACTCCCACAGCCCAGGCGGGGGCTATAACGGGTTTAGGGCAAAGTGCCTCAGGAGCTTACCAGACAATGCGGTAAGCAAATGTCTGATTATGTTTTCAAGGGAAGCAAAATAGACGATGGTCATTGTTGCAAGCTCGAAAAGTTGGGGACGCAATGTAAAAAGCAAAATCTTGTACACTTTCTCACATTGACATGTTCAAGCCTCAACAATTGCTCATTGTTGGCCCTTGACACATGCTCTAGTCGTTGCAATAAGTAATTAATCAAGTAAAACTCTATATGTATGTAAGTTTACCTTTTGTCACATGATCAGCTATACAAGGGGGTTTGTTCTTTTGTTTAAAGAGCGATATACATGTAATGACACTTGCTCAACAAAATTTTGATTAATGTAATGTTGAATCAGTAGAGAATTGTATAGGGATCAAAAGAACTTTTCACTATTGTTTCACACAAGTTAATAACACAAGCTTGGCAATTAGTAATCTCCATAATCAACAATGGATCTATAACTTAATTGGTCCATTTATGGTAGATAAAGAAGAACAAGACAGAGTAATTAATTGTCATTGACATCATAGAGGAGAAGGAAAGAGTTGGGGTTGGTTTGTTATATGCATTTGTAATTTGTTCTTTAACTATTCCCATATGTGGAAGAACAAATAGAGAAACATAGGGGACTACCAAATAGTACACGTGATCTAGCGAGCATCGATAGTCAAGTCAGCTATTCAGAGACCAACACTTAGCGAGATATTTGGAGTATAACTCCATGGCTTGCGACCATCATTATGCTCAGGATGCGAGCACCACAACAGAAGACCTCCTCAACGATATAAGGGGATGAAAGTCTCCCATGGCGCAAGGAGGATAAATGCCCGCTAGGTAGGCACACGACCACAGATACCAAGGTTTGTACACATAGCGACCATAAACCCTTGATGACTAAGAGGAAACCACCTCATTAGTCGACGATCAACCTTGCTCGATATTTGGCGAATAACGTGGACGACTAACATAGCTCGAGACATTATGAGCAACATTGACTATCGACCTTGCTCGAGATATTGTGAGCACGTCGACCATCTACGACAATATGCGATGCTCAAGAGCCCGTGTTTATTAAGGAAAATATTCTCCAATTAACGCAGATTATATCCAAGAGATCCTTTCCTATTCTAACTCTAATTGAGTTACCTTATTGAAGAGAAAGTAAAATCCTTACCAAAATCTACTTTATCACAATTATGGAAGGCAGCTAACAATCCTTTCCATACAAGGAATTTAACTCCTCAAGCTCCTATAAATATAAGTCCTACCCCGTAAGCACAAGGTACGCTAAAATACACACTATTCTGCCCCTAAATTCTCCTGTGAATTCTCTTGTTTCATAACTGAACTTGAGTATGATTCTCACGCCTGAGCGGTTTAGCAAGGCCACCCCCGTGCTATGTAACGGTGTTTGCTTGTCTTGCAGGTTTTGAAGCCGCCAACTGTCGTCGCCTTGCTTGCCGAAAAAAGTGTATCATCAGAAATGGTGAGCCAAAGATAGGAAAAACTGGAGTAAAAAATATATTTAAAAAATAAAAGGAAAATATGTTCAAAATAAGTTCTTAGTTACTACTGTGAATAAGCATCGAGTAAAGAAGCCTTTTCCATAAGACTACCAACTATAAGAAGATTAGTAAAGCAGACTATAAGTTCAAAATTCATTGGATGATGAAGCCTATAGAGTAGTTCGTTTTTATACTCTTACAAAAATGCATTAATGAATTGAGTAATCCTGACCTCACAAAAATATATATATTGGACAGTTTCCATCTGGTGGAGAGAACTTGAACCAAGTAAACAAGTAATGTGCATATTAATCACACATCTAGGCTACATCTTGATCTTTACAAACACGAAAACATAATCTTGCTCAAGCATATGGGTACTTTCGGCAGTTTCTAAACATTGGACTCGTTTGGTAGAAGGTATGGGATTATAGGGTATAAGTAGTATTATTAATAATGTTATTATTTAGTGAGGCCACAATTAATAATAGTATTA
>JAOWAN010075920.1:0-10896 GCA_028566635.1 Lobelia cardinalis
TTTAATTATTGTTTTGGATTTACAAGAGTATCTATATTCGATTTTTTTTCAATTACATGCCAATATACCTTGAAAAAAATTTTTCGGGGGCGCTGCCCCCGAACCCCCGTCATGCTTCGCATCCTTTGTGCCCCCACTAATACAAATGTCTAGGTCCGCCACTGTATATATATATATATATATATATATATATATGCATTCCTCAGAGCAATCTTCTATCATGTTTTTTGCTCGGAAAGGAAAAACAGTACACTCACAACAACCATGACAATGGTGCCTAGCTATGTAAGGAGCGAGAAACGTTGGAGTATATGCAACACATCCGGCCGTATCAGCAAGACACGTAACTTATATGGCCATGGTTGACGAGATGACTCCCAAACTTTTTGTGTTATGCAGAGAGCATCTTGCAGCTTCTTGTCTGTTTCTTTTTTTCTACGTTGTTTCGTTATTCTAAGAAGCCATTGTAGAGGAACCACGATTAAGAGGTTTGAAAACTCTTGCAGAATTTAGTTTGTAACAAAGATCATCGGGTCATCGTTAGGGTTTCACTAGTTAGACCAATGTTCTCCGGATAGTTAAACTGATGTTGATCAAGAATTTGAGCAACATTGCAATTTAGTTTGCGAGAATCTCTCTCATTTCCTTCTTTTCTATCCCTGGGGTTAATTTTCTTCTCTTTTTAAGCTCCAAGGGGGCGAGGGCGAGGCAAGTGTTATTGTTGTGCTGATGGTGTTCTCTACTCAGAATTCTTTCATTTTCCTTTTACTTGCTACATCACAAACAGCGAAACAAAAACACACACATACAGAGTAGCTCACGGCCATGACATGAATAACAGATTACACCGAACCACAATGTAATTTCTTACATAAAATACCCACAATGGAAGTCTTGTGATCCTTTTACTTGCCTGTACATTTATACCGCAGATTGAGAACAGCAGTAAGCAACAGAACCAAACTGCAAGTTCAACTAACCTAAGAAGCTCAATTATCTGTATATCTGGCCATCTGGTGACCCAAAATGATCTTCAAACAGTGCTTTGATTGACATCTCCAGTTAGGCAAACAATTGGTTTGATTAACGAATCAAGTCATCAGCACCCTCATCATCATCTGTCAAACGCACAATTAACAGGGATTATTGTTACTAATGCCGTGTGGATTTGCAGTGAAATCAGTTGCTTAAAAATGATGTGTCCTATAAAATGTGTCCAACAGATCACTGACATTCAACATTACTCGATGCTTCTGAAGAATTGACAGAGACAATGTACAAAAAATATGTCACCAAATACAAATTGGATAAAGATTGGTATATTTCAAAGAATCACCAGAGATTGGGGCAGAGAAAAACATAGGAAGTACTTGCCACCGATATCACCTCCTTTTTCCCTTGCCAGTCCGATAGAAGTGAATAACTTACTAGCTCCAGGGATGGAAGTACTAGACCATGACAATTATCAAGAAAGTATGGACAATGGCGTCAAAGCTAATTCACGCCTTGCATCACCTGCTCACGGGAACACTAACCAGTTATCATCAAACCTGAGGCGAAAGTATCATCGAACATATACCTGTCTTTGTAAGAGAGAGTAGCGATCTCAAGCTAAGCTGCAGAACTATGGTTACTCTTTCCTTGCCTGGAGTGAAGTGAGTAATACCCAAATTGGTGGTGGTGAACGCTCACTCCTTTGTAAGCGGTTAGAACATGAAGTCTAAAGAAGTTTGCACACACACGCACACACACACAGAACTACCATTTTATGATTCCCCAAATGTGAAAGTCCAGTCGTCAGCATTTGCTGACACAAAGAGCACCCCGGTCAAATAGGCCAACAAGGCCCCAACCTAAAATCCATAAATGGCTGTTGATGCTAAGTGTGGTACTAGGGGGGCACTTACAAGTCATATCTTTCCAATTGGGGTGCGAGGAGGGCTCACAATACCCCACTCAAATCCTTGATGCCCTCGTCAAGGTAGAATCGAACCAAAGATCATATCCCTGGGTATTTACAATTTCGGTCAGGTATCTCTTCATAACACCTTTGAAACCCAAAAATCTCGTTCGCTCTTCCTTCAATCTCTTCTTTTTTTGTCCTATAAAGGCTTGCCCTTTATCCTTGCGGATTTTATAAAGCTTCTATGTCCCACATATTCTCTCTACTTCCAATAACGATATCTTTTCCCTCTCGCTATTTCTTTGTTCATAATGATCAAGATATTTTTACTAGCTCATCCAAGATCTTAAGCTGTTAGAGACGCACAACAATGTAGATTAAGCTTAAAAGTAACCAAGGAGCAACTGATTAAAATAGTCCATAACCCTAGCTCTAGCAATTATTCAACCTTCATATAACTTAAAGGGACAACTTCACAAATGATCCATGTACTTGGCACGATTCCGCAGACTCTCCTTGATCATTGGAAGGAGATATGATTGGTACAAGCACACCAAATGTGGCTGTAATCGATCTCCCTGTTAGTCTGGCGTTAGGTTCCATCCATCCTCTCTTTGCAAGGGAATGAAATGGTTAGGCTAATTTCCCCAATTCCTCCAGATTTAATTCAAACCCACCAAACTATTCCCCATTAATCTTCCATTTCCTCCAATATCTACTCTTGCTTCTCCAAATCGAAAAAGCCTGCAGAGACACACGAACAAATGGCTGCGAATTGTACTTGTGAAGTCTCTCCTAAGAAAAGTCCATTGAAAATCCAAAAAAAGCATTAATCCCAGAAAAAGAATCGATCTCCCTTCCCTCATCTCTCTTCCGCCATTGAAGATCCAAAAAAGAGAAACCCTCAATCCAAAAACTGTACGATCCAATTTTCACTTTCAATCCAGTAACAAAATGAAAATCGCAGTTGTAAAAATAAAATCAACAAGAATTGTTTCCAATTTTAGTTTCTTAAAAAGTAAAAAAAAAACAAAATTCAAAATTCTGCAATAAGAACGGAAACATCAAAAGACTAAATTCAAATTTCAAAAAGAATTTTCTATGATAACAAAATCATACAATTTGGACTAACATCGGAGGTGGCATGGCTCATTATCAGCAATTGTAGGTTTCGAGTCAACTTTGCCAATAGGGATTTGCAGCATTGGCAGTGACGGCGAGAGTGAAACTTAGGCTGTTTCATATTTGAATTAAGATGTAGCCATTAGAATGAGTAAATGCACTTCGCTTAAAGTTTCGATCGATGTCATCATGGAAGAGGCAGTCAGCGACGGTGTTTGAAAGTTCTCCAAATTTGAGAGGTAGAGCGGGGGAGACGGTTGGAAAGTGGGTTCGGGTGGGGCGGTGGTGGTTGGGGGGGAGGCCCTGGGATCTGGATTTGGGGGTTTGCTGAGTGTAGACATGATTTGGGTTTGGGAGTTAGCTGAGTGGAGGAGGCGGTATCTGGGTTTGGGTTTCCATTCCACTTTCTTAGTTTCGAAATTGACCCTGATCTGCGAGGCATGTGATGTATCATGTGACTACAAATGGAAGGAACCTAATGCCAGACAAACGGGGAGATCAATTACATCCATATTGTACTTGTAACAGTCATATCCACTTCCAGGGCCATCTGCAGAATCGCGCTGAGTACAGGGACCATTTGTGAGGTTGTCCCTAATTTCAATAGGGGAACAACATGAGTCATCGTTCTACAGGCCTATCAAGATTGATCAAGATTGCATTCCGTTTAAGTATCAACCTCACACTTGCGGAGCTTTGTATACCATATCTATCAGAGATTTTGTAGATTAAGGCTATTAATGATTTCTCGAAATTGCTCGGCCATCTTATAAATGGACCAAATGACATCACAATGTCATAGGCCCTAATCAACGCTATAAACCTACGATAGCAAAAAGACGCATAAGTTCCATTTGCCACCACCATTGTCCGTCTTTACAACAAGAAGTTCTTATCGTATCTAAAGCTTAAAATGTATAGAGGCACTAGGGCATGCATCCCTTTCTACGCATTTGCGCGCAGGCATCCCATCGGGCTTCCTGGTTCAATAAGGGCTTAAGTCCTCTCACGCTCCTTAAATTGAGTCATACGCAAGCAGATATAGTTCTTTTCTCTGTTAGAAGGGAAAGGGAGATAACAAACCGATGCTTGTGGCGACACAGAAAATAAAGCAATTCACTTGACCTTCAGAGAGAGTCTTCATAGAAAGGGTAGTGAAGGCTGGATGTGAGAAGGAAGATAAGGACCTGAAGTACCCTTTATTTAAAGATCTAGGCTACTTTGTGATGACAACGAGGTGCGGTCTAGTGGTAAGACGCCTCACTTGTTTTCGAGAGGTTACGGGTTCGAGTCACGTTGGGGGTAGGTGGGGAACCACTAACAATCCTCTTTAAAAAAAAAAAATGAGCTACTTTGTGATCTTCAAGATGAAATCGCTGAAACTGTAGATGTTCTAACCTGTTTCATTGGCCAAGTTGTGGGCTCTTACTCTAAAATTGTGAAAACATGAATGGGCCTTGGGAAAAAAAATGTTCTAACGTAATATATTTTACTTTTCACTTGTATCCACACAAGTGCATTAGCTATTGTGCAGTACAAAAATGATAAAGCGTAATGAGAGAAAATTAAATAATAGAAAATTCACCAATTAATCCACAATGCGTTGCAAACAGAAAATACAACTCAAGAGTAATGAGGAGATACTTTTAAAATCGTTGAAAGGATACTAAGGAAGATAGATTCAGCATCAAATTTCCAAATTATACTGGAATATTGCTAGCTAAGGAAAACACATAAGGTTTCAATATAAATGCTTGTGTCTAGGTATAAAAGGATTGCAATATGTTCGCATGTCTAAAAATTGAGGTTGTTCAGATTTCAGATATTGCATTGAATGCATATGCAGAAACAGTATTAAGTATGATGGCTCGAACAGCATATTACCTTGGATTTTTCACATGAAGCAACAAGAAGACAAGGGCAATGAGTATTGAAGAAGAGCCAACTAAAACGTAAGCCATCCCAAGGAAGTTATTCCTTCCCCCTAACCAGCTCGACGTTGAGAGGACAAGGGTTTTCTTCCCACCAAAACTGTAGGTGTTGTAGTTGTTCAAGAGGTTTACTACTACCTCATCACCGATTTCTAAATCCTCTTCAATCCTTCCATACAGTTTCCGGAAGCTTGGAAGTGCAGCAGTACGCATCCATACAATAAGATCCTCTTGATCACTTAGCTGAGAGAGAGAGAGAGAGAGAGAGAGAGAGAGAGAGAGAGAGAGCATAGGAATCAGAATTAAGGAAAAAAATAGATGGCATAAACTGCTGGCATATAAAGTAGGACACTGAATGTGTATACAAGCAAAAAAACAATGTCGCATCCTCATGTATTTTCTCATTCTTCTAACAGGTGATATGATGAAATGACTTGCTTGAGCAGTCATAGTGGTCCAGGAGGCTATGCAGTAGCTAATTCTGCAATCTGTAGCTTAAAGCCTAAAACTTGGAACATACTAGAAAGACCGCCAAAATATCAACAAAAATAAGAATTGAAAAATAAGATCCATCGTTCCGCAAAGCGCAACAATCAATTCTGCTCTATTCCCAGTAGTCAACCCAGGCAATACAACACTGGAAAAAGTTTCCCACAAGTGCATCTGATGCAGTACAGATGATCAATGATACCTATACTTGACAAGGTAGCATATCCATCAGCGAGCAATCATTTAATGCTCAACTAACATTTTTGGAACAGATACAAGAAATGATGATGCCGTAAGATCAAATGTGAATAGCACTTCAAGCTGAATACAGCAGATCCCACTAATAAAAAAAAAGATGCTGCAGCAGAATGCATTGCCACTCTTTTGCCATATAACACTGATTCATTTAAGATGTTCAAAGAATATATGGGAAGTCAGAACCCATGAAGCTGGACAAGTATTCACTAAGCCAAAACCCAAGGCCTTTTGGTCCGTTAATAAGTGCCCTTGGTAAATTAGGATGATAAATTTTAGATTGTTCCTTTATGAATTAGGAAAGTAGTGTTATTTAATAATTAGTTGTTTTCCTATTCCGTGTCGTACTAGTTTAATTATGTCTTAGTCCTAGTATTATTAGGAGAATCGTTTTAGCCTATAAATAGAGATGTAATGCTTCAAACGTATTCAGAGTTGATAATATATTTGAGTTGAGCTTTTAGCCAATTGTGTGTTTCTCCTTCCCTCTTGTCTTCTCTTCTTCTATTTTTCTGAAATTCCATATGCTTCCGCCATTCACCCATTTAAGAGAAACAATTAAATTTCTAGTGGGTATATGATCTAATATTAAAATTTAAATCAACGAAGCTTTTATACCAAAACAATTATCAAGGAAATCCTAGAGCGTCTTTACATAAGATCAACAAGGGCAGGTGGTGGGATTGCAGCAGGCATGAACAATAAATACAGCATAAATAGTTGAAGTTTTGTAGTTCACAATATTTTCCTCACCCATTCCTAAAACCCAGTCAGTAGGAAAAAATAGGCTCATTGAAGGAAAATTGGAGTTTCAATAATTCCAATCAAACAACAAAAATAGTCATACAATGATAGGGGTGTAGATAGGAGAACAGCGCAAGTGAGAGCAGTTGACAGAGTGATGGAGCGCTCGCTAGCTGTCATCAAAGTCAAGCTTAACCGAAATTAAATGTTTCACTCCGAGAAAACTGAATCTGTGGTCTTCGAAGGGCCTGTTTAATTCCACAGCCTGGCCTGAAAGGTCTCTTCCTTTGCTTCGGTTTATTCCTGGCTGGGTCACAATCAATATGAGCTCATATTGTGTCAGCATCGAGGAACCACTGGAACTACAGCTGTTAACAGATCTCGACGCCTTGGCTTTCATTGATTAAAAGGGACTTCTCATAAGAAGAATTCAAAATATCCAAAACACCCAATTAGAGCTAAGTAGATTCACGCGATTCAAATATTTACCCAAGACAATTTCAACAGCAGATCATGGTGCTCGAATAATTTCCTTCAAATGTTTACTCCAATTTAACAAAACTTGGCCAGCTCGGTCATTTTTTTCCTACCACCTAAAAATTGATACTACCAGAAGTAGTCTACGATTCCTAAAACTGAAAGTAATTTCTTCATTGAGCCTCAGGTCCAAGCTTCTCACACGTCTTGATTAAAGGAACTCTAGATAATTACATCCTTGTCCTTAAACTTAACTAGGGTCAATTCAATATCCTAGACTATACTTAAAACGAGCAGGCCCGGTGCTCTAGATTCTTTTCACAAAATCCAAGTGGGGGCAGTGAACCTGACCGCATACTACATAGCTCTGATCCAGCATACAAGCATGCCTCATGTATCACTTCCAAATAAAAATTGTAACGTGCCTTTACATTTTCCAATCCATTCAAGAAAATATCAACAATTTTAAGATTTTCATTTACTAGAAGTACGTTCTTACAAAGCAACAATAATATAACTAAAGTTAATGAATGTAATCCATCTAATATTTTTCGCTTAATGATATTTCAAATGGTTTAATTGCCAATAACTTATCTAATTGTGCCCATAATCAACAATAATTTTTTAGTCAGCCTTAATAGTTACGAGTTAACAAAAAATCATAACTGGCAGGAAAAAGATGCACAAGGTAACAGAATTTTAGTGTTCCAAGAGATATAGTTGACTATAGCAAGTTACCCAGAATAAGTAAACAAAGTTATATCCTTACCAAGCACAAAAGAAGGCATATAATAAATGAAAACCTGATGTTCCTTTATAATATTGCTCAAAACTTTAAGCGGTTAGAGTAGCATGGTAACTAAGAATATCAAAATAATTTTGAATAGTACTCCCTCCTTCCAAAAATGAGTGTCCTCTCTACGCATGTAATAAACAAAAATGGACACTTATTTTGGGATGGAGGGAGAAAATCTGGATCTGGTCATACAATAAATTAGAGTGAAAACAGAAAAAAAGGAGATAAGCTAATCACAATTATGCCAGATCATTTTTTGGCTAAGATTATATGTTGCACAGACGTAGCAGGGTGGAGGGCACAGGACACGGCACCAGACAAAAAATTTCAAGCACAATCTGTGGTACAGGAAGATATTTTTACCAGGATGAATGGATTAGCTAAGATACATACGTTGAAATACTTATTACTTACAGGAATTAATGGATCTAGCTTTCCCCCACCAATAAATGTCCCATTCTGGAAATTGAAGGGATAAACTTGCTTTCCGAATTTGTGATCCCGGTCACTCTTCCAAGCAATGTTTTTCCTGTTTACCTTCAATTCTTTTGTTTTATGGGAAAATGAGAATGTATCATTAAACAAACTCCATGCAACCAAACCACAGGGGACAACTGGAAGACCGTTGTCAAACTCTTCAGGTCGGCAGGAACTTGTACCATTGTACTCCAATCCATGTAAGAGCTGCTGATCACTTCTACTTTTAACATACCTAGAACGAAAGCATTGGCAAACCAATACATATGAACATCCAAAAGAAAGATGCTAACTGATGTGCAACTAAGATGCAACATGATTTAAAATAATAATTGTTAAGGCGAGAGCATTTGAGCTGGATGTTGGGTAAAACCAGAAAAGGCAAATTAGTGGATGTGAGAGACGGTAAAAGCAGCTGAAATAGGAAATAACATGAAGAATAATCGCTTAAGATAATTCAAACAAATACAACCACATGCTCCAGAACCAATGCAAAAAGTGAGATGATCAATACCAACAGCAATAGGTAACAGAAACGAAAACTAACATGGACATATATAATGAAGAAGAAACCATTGCTAGTATGGGGGCGCACTAAATATAAGGATTCATGTGGCCAAAAGCCAAGTACTTGGGACAGTTTAGGCAGCCCATTATCCCGTTTACCAATAGCCACTGAAATAAAACCAGTGTAAAGGTTTGGGAAGTTGCAGAAAGAATATGAGAAAGACAGAAAAGGAGAAAAAAGAGGAGATAGATAGAGAGAGAAAGTATTCATGCATAATGAGAAGAAACTGCCACTTATAGCAGCCAGCTCCTCCAAAGTTTACATGTGATATAGGTTGGAAAAGTGTTACCCAGTTGTCCTTGTTCAAGAATAACCTTTAGTATAAATGATTGGCGAACTCATACATTAAGAATTAAAATGAGACATATGAGTGCATATTATATGTCTGTGTAGACAGCGCAAAAGATAATCACTGATGGAAGATAAAAGAAACAAAAATGAGGTACAACTCATTATGTGTTAAACCGATTCAATTTAAGAAGAATGCCTTACCGTCGGTGGTTCTGGTAATAGTTATCCAGCTGATAGTATATGTGAATTGGAGCTTTCATGTGCTTTTGCACCTAAAAGTTTGTAAATTAAGGTAAGCTAAAGTGATTACGAAAGATTTAATGCTATAAAAGAAAGTAATGTTAACCACAAAGGAGACGGACATCTAAGAGAAATAATAGAATTACAAATGCCTAAAGCTTCAAATAAATGTGTCATAAAGAAATAAAAGCACTTCAATCCCTCGGAAATCTGTAATGGGCCCTCCTCCTCGAAAGAGACCCCTATCTGGAGTAGAACGGGATACCAAATAAATCACTCAGTCTAAAAAGCAGATGCCAAGCACCTCCTAATCACTGAAAATCCGGTAAATCCTCTGAGTCCAGATCCCTCGAAAAATAGGGGAAAACTAAACAGTAAATCAAAAAGGCCATCATGTTGAAATGATTAGAAACCGGGTGGGGAGATTTAGATATGAAATTCTAAAATCACACCAACATCCATGTGTAGCCCTTAACAATGATCAGAAGAGCCTCTGTCAGAAGCTTTATGCGGCTTATTGAATGACAACATACTAAATTAAGACGTAATTTGGCAAGCATGTCTTATTTGAAAAAAAAATAAAAAATTGGTATCTGAAAAGAGAATAACCTTCAAGTACCGAGTACAACTTTTGGGAATTGATTTATCCTTGATATATGCCACCTTATTGCTCCTAAATGAATCTGGTACACATTCAGCATCATATCTATTCGTAATTTCCACAACCTACAAGGGCAATGTTAGACACATCTACAGGGCCAAACTTCTCCATGGAAGTGGAAAAATAACTAAAAGAAGTATGCAAGGATCAAATAATCATAGAGGGACAAGTATGTTTACACTCTGCGAAGCATGAAGAGAAACAAGTCCAATCGGAATGAAAATGACACCAATCAAGAGGTATGTAGTAATGACCTGTAAGGCAGAAATCATCAGCAGATGGCACATATGTACAGAGATAAGACTGATGAGTCTTAAGAGGTACTTTACCCATGTTATATTTACGTGTAATATGCAGATATGCCATATAAGTAATCAATGTCAAGAACTCACCCATGCTGGTGTGAGAACAGGCTTACAAGCAGGGAGACTTTGTTGAGTGAACTGATATATAGCTGAAAAGAAGAAGAAAATCAGTCTCAAATATACAAGTGCTATGCACAAATCAGGCAACCTGGACAAAGGGAAAAAAAAACAAAAAGAAGGATGGTGCAAGTTTTCAAGAGGATATTTTTCTACTTTTAAGCACACCGCTACCTGTCCTTGAAACTCAAAAAGCAAAATTACTGTGAGAAAGAAGAGGAAAGAAAAGAATACCGAGATAGACAAACAACCAAACACACACACATGAAAATCATGTGTGCTGCAAACCAGTTTCCGAAGGAATTGCAGATTGCTACAGTATGCAGAACGGGAAAGGGTATGGAGAATGATACTTGCTATGCTATGGGGTTTTAGAATTACTCGAGAAACTCGGTTGGAATGAAGATTGTTTAACAAGGAAGCAGAATGCCTTTTTCGGTAATGATATGCTCTCTCTCTCTCTCTCTCTCTCTCTCTCTCTCTCTCTCTCTCTCTCTCTCTCTCTCTCTCTCTCTCTCTC
>JAOWAN010075931.1:0-10895 GCA_028566635.1 Lobelia cardinalis
TCTTTTTAAAAAAATGCCTCGTAGTGGAGTGGTTCCAAATGTTGTGACATACAACACTCTCATTAGTGGGTTGTGTCAGATAAACAGAATTGCGGACGCGCTTATTCGCTTTCATGAAATGCATAAAACTTGTGGCATAGCTCCTGATATAGTTACATTCAACACTTTGATAGATTCCTTCAGCAAAAATAAAAGGCTTAATGCTTTAGCAATGTTGCGAACTATGGAAGCCACTAGGATAGTTCCTGATATTGTGACTTGCACTTGCCTCATTGATGGTATGTTCACAGCCGGGAAACATGAAGCTGCAAAGAAGCTCTTTTGTAATCTCCCTAACAGGAGCTTAAAGCCAAATCTTCGAACCTGGACTGTGATGATCAGTAGATACTGTAAGATTGGTAAGCTATGTGAAGCGCGAGAGTTTCTCCATGCAATGAAAAATGTTGGCTGCTCACCGGATGGTTTGACCTATAACATACTTGCGCAAGGATATCTCAAACAGAAAGACACATCAAGGGCAGTTGAGCTTCTTCAAATTATGTTTGACAGCTGTTTCCCCGCTGATGCATGTACAACTACCTTGGTATTTGAATTGCTATCGGATGATAATTTAGCTAGTACATCTAAAGAAGTTCTTAGAAAGTTTCTGGGGATTAGTTGATATATTGAAATATGAGATGATAGTTTAGGTATAGGTTTGCAGAGGCAATTGCAGTTTTACTAGGGTGAATGGTTGGTTTGTCCGTAATTTTTGTTTCTTGATTAAGATAGAAAAAGTGACCCTCATTTTAAAATTGAGGGAGTACTGGAATATATTTTCGATTCCAAACAAAAATTTCGAGTTTGATTAATTTATGAATTTTTTATTGTGTCTGTGTGGATACTGATATGTTTTGTTTTAGGTGGGAAATGTTACTCGCGCTGTCCCGAAATGTTTGTCCTTTATTTTCAATGACACAGTAATACATTTACATTTATATATACATATATATATATATAAACCAGAATTTTTTTAATTCATATGCGCATATGAAATATAGAGGTACATGTTAGGTAGGAAAATTTGCTCACGCCGTCACAAAATGTTTATCATTTTCCTTTTAATGTTTTATAAACTCCCAATATGTTTGTCCTTCTTTTTCATGGTCACTGTGTCACTGGCACATTGATTTATTCAGAGGAAATATGACAGAAAAAAGTTCAATTCATGTGTTGGTTTGTGTGCATGAGTGGTTGTGTTTGTGATTTTTAATTTGTAAGTGGTTTGGTTTTATGTATATCATGAAAGTGAGTAGGAGTGCCTTTGTGTGCATCAGTGTGTTTATACTACACTACTATCTGAGCCTCAAAGTGACTTCTGATCTTGTTCGTGATTGTAAACAAAAAGGGAGATTCACATATTGCGACGGATTAAGTATGTAATGAGTTGACCGTGACACAAAGAAGTTTGATATCATTTGATTTAAATAACAACGAAACCATACCTCAATTTATTTGTTGTCGACATGTAACTACCATTGTAGGTTTGGATGCTGTCGTATTATTTGGGGGTTTTCTGTTGGTTAAAGATTAGTATGAGTTTTTGATTAAACAGTTAGCCCAGACAAGAATATATAGATGACAGTAAGAATGGGTGTAAAATTAGGGACAATACGTTGATAACATGCAGTGATCTACTCCTTAAAATCACAGCGAGGTTATATCAACCTTCAAGGGAACCAATGGGTGGTTCAGTGGTAGAGCCGAACTTTACAGTATGTAAGGTCTCAGGTTCGATCCCTTCCCATGCCCTCTTGGGGCCCAAAAAAAATAAAAAATAAAAAAATATATATATCAACCTTCAAACCTATAGGTTCCTTCTCTTGTGTATGCTCGTGTTAGATTGTGAAACTAAAGCATTAAACTGATATTAATTGCATCAGAAGTTTGAAGAGTAACATTGGGATCAAGACTCAAGAGGGCGGAATAAGTTGATTCTCTTGGTGAAACATACTTCATCCGTTCCAAAATAAGTAATGTATTTGACTTGCACATAATTTTAGGAAGAAAACTTGACTTTATAGATATATGGTTGAAAATCTGTAGGATTGTGGGTCCAAAAAGCATTTCCGGTTACAATTCAAATTTGGATTTCTAAATGAGGAAAGATTTCATAGAGAACATTTATTTTGGAACATTCTAAAAAGAAATAAGGGACGCTTATTTTGGGACGGGGGGATGTGACGACCAAAATTTTGAACAGTAGATGCCTTTCATCGTATAAGCTCAAGCTGAGCTGTTTAGGGCATGTGAGCAGCGGGTAATTCACTAGAGTTGGGATAATATGGGTGCAGAATGTGCAGATGAAGGAAGATACTTCAGATAATGTGTACCACACCAAACCTGCTTTACCTGATTGATGTTGCAGCATATTTTCATGATACTTTTGTAGTGAGGGTTTAAAACTAAAAAATTATGAAATAATACCAATCATAACTTTAATTACTTTTATAAGAAGCTTGACTTAGTATATTGCGGTATGATACATAATTCATTATATTATACTACACCAAATTTTTAAATGAGTTTTTTTTAGTCTAATTATATATTAATTTTTAATTTAAGTACATTTATATTTTCAAAATAGTTATGATTAAATTTTATTAAAGTTTGACAAATTTTATTGTATTAATATCTCCAAAATATTTTTTTGTTTGTATCAAATTTATGTAAAACTTAATGACATTAATCAAATTAATTTAAAAAATAAACAAAAAGGTAGGTTCCGTACAATGGTCAAATTTTAGGGAAGGGAGAACTTAAATTTGGCCGAACCACGAGGGTAGGTGTGCAAATTGATGTTTCAATTTGGAATTTCGCCATCCTTGAACATCACCAATAATATATCCCAATTTACCTCGACCTCGAATGGCCATGATAACCGATTGGGACCATTGCAAGAAATTCTTGCCACCGGTAATATATTCCAAAGTCCAACTAGTCTCAGTTTCTAGTTGATCTTATGGCTATCTTCTCCTTTTTTACAATATGTGGTTGAAATAATGAAGGAATCCTTGTAAAAATAGTATGTTGATGAGCACGATTTTGGTCGAAGCGGGGGGGGGGGATGAGTCAACGGAAGGAAGCTAAACGATTCTTAAGTGCCCTGAATAAGCTATCAGAGCTGGAGCAAAACGAATGCTTTTCTAATTCTGTGACGAAATTGGCTTATTGATGTGAATTTCTTGCCATGTACATTTATGGTAGAATCTCACATGTTTCTTGCCTTCGCAGGAGATTTTCAGTTTGCCCGATCGGATTGGCTTAAGAGTTCCAGATATAGACACATTTGTAGAAAATTTAAACGCTGTCGGCTATTTATTAAAGAAGGGCCCAAAACCTATCAGGTACTATGACCGTAATAATTTCAATTTGTCAAATATAACCTTTGTCATTGTGTGCCAAAATGGCAGGACTAGTAATATATCCTACCTCTTGCTAATGGTTTTGATTCCTCAAATACGGAATACTGGAGCATAGGGAAGATTTGAACAATATCGTATCGTGTGGATATACAATCTATCTACCAATATCAAATCAAAAAGTCCCAATCAATTTGGTTATTGGGAATTTGGATCAGGTAAAAGGAAAATATGCTAGAATTTTGTCATGAATGCTTTTATCCACAACAATCTTTTCTTTCAGGTGCTATCTTCATCTTATTCGAGGGATCAATCATCAAGGTCAAGGGGCTAATGCGACAGCAATAATTGCATTGGTAAAATCTCTGATTCCTTTATTCCAGAGGCGCTTAACAAGTTCCTTGTTCCGTTTTCATGTTGATTTCCTGACTTGTTCCCTGTTTCCACAATGCAATTTTCTACTTGTCAATCAATCATCATATTGTGCACTCCATTTGTTTGTCAATCAAATTTCGGCCAATATCTTGGTGCAGTTTCATAGTGGATACATAAATGAGACATTTCAATTTACCAAAGAAAATTCAATAGTCTTGTGATGTCGACTATGCAGTTCTTCCACTCTCATGTGCTTCCGAAGACCATTAGAAAGGGAAGTAGGAATTCCTCCTAAATTGACAATTTTGTACCTTCTCTTGAGAACTGTATACCTTCTTAGATATTCCTCCCTATGCATAGATGAAGACTAATTTCTCACTAGTGCATCCCTGAAATTCAAATACGGAGTAACATGTTTGCCATTCAAGTCGGCACATTTGTCTTAAACGTTGGATAAATCTTTCCTTCACCATTGCTCCTGTTGCTATCCTTTTGGAAGTGAACCGTGGAAACTCTACTGATGATGAGAAGCTCGTTTTTGTCCGCAGGAGATGAGAAAAATTGTTGATAAGCTGGCCAAAGAATGTATGATGAATGGCTCTTGTTAAAGCTCCCTCGACCATGTGCAGCTAGTCATCAAGGACAATGTTTAGGCACCATTGTCATGCAGAGCTGCAGAAACCCCCTCGCCCCCTCCTTTTTGCTTATATAAAAATGTTTTTATATAACAACAATAGATGCAACAAGATGTTGTGTTTTTATATGGTTATATATTCATATTACAAGGTTACGGCTGTTGCATATAATTTGAATTTATTTTTTCAGCTTTTATCCATACTAAATTGCTTTGAAGCTAACTCCAAAGGCATCAATTTCACAATAGTTGACCATATTCTGCTTGCAATTGATCTTTCTGTTCCTGCTTTCGGTTAACGAAGTGATGGCCATAGATGAACAGCGAGAAAAGGATTGGGTGGACCTGATGACGGATTATATTGAAAGGGATATTTTGCCCTCAGATCCTAGGGATGCCCTATTCCTTAAGAAGAGGTCTCCTCGCTTCACAGTAGTAGGAGGAATCCTTTATAGAAGGTCATTCACAAACCCACTACTGCGGTGCGTACCTCCAAGGCAGACTTTACAAGTCTTACATGAAGTCCACAAAGGAGCATGCGAGGGACATCCAGGAGTTCGCACATTGGCAAATAAGATCATATCAAGTGGGTACTATTGGTCCAGCTTAAGGGCAGAAGCCATGGAGTACACTAAAAGATGCGACCAATGTCAGAGGTACGCAGATGTAGCAAGGTTGCCCGCAACTCCTCAAACTGCAATTGTTGCAACATGGCCCTTCGACATGTGGAGACTAGATTCAATTGGAGGACTTAAAAGAGCGCGAGGAGGTAGCGATCACTTGTTAGTGGAAGTTGACTATTTCTCCAAGTGGATAGAAGCAATGCCCTTGAAGAATGTTAATGAAGAAGCAACGATGAGATTCGTCCACGACCAAATCTGGTGTCGTTTTGAACTTCATCGAGCTATCATCTGCTACAGTGGAACAAACTTTGTGGGGAAGAAATTAACTAAGTTCCTCAATGACAAAGGAATACAGTAATGGACTTCTTCTGTTTGCCATCCAGAAGGTATTGGACAAGCAGAAGCGGCGAACAAGTTGATAGTGTATGGGCTCAAGAAGACTTTAAAAGAAAAGAAAGCCAGATGGATCGACGAACTAAACAGAGTCTTATGGGCGATCAAAACCACTCCCAGAAGACGAACAAATGAAACTCCTTTTGCCCTTCGTTATGGTTCAGAGGCTATGATCCCCATAGAGACCAACATACCTTCAGCTCGTGTGCTACATTATAATGCTCACGAGAATGAAAGGCACAGATTGAATGACCTCGATTTGCACGAGGAAAGAAGACTACAAGCTGGATTACAGATGTCTTATTACAAATCGAAGACCAAAGAATATCATGACAAGAGGGTGAATCCTCGCTCTTTCCAAGTCGGCGACCTTGTCCTCAAAAAGATCGAATCGACCAACCATAGGCAACCTGATGGAAAGCTAGGACCGAACTAGGAAGGTCCCCTCATCATCGCCAAGATTGTGCGCGAAGGAACTTATAGGCTACGCGAGGTAGACGGAACTATCGTCAAAAATCCTTGGCACGCCAACCACCTCAAAAAGTATTATGCCTGATCGTCTTTAGTTAAAATTATTTACTTTTCCTCGCATATGCTATGTAATGTTCTTATTCTTCAGTCAATAAAATTTCCAAGATATTTAGACATGTAGTTATCGTTGATACGTACTATGCTTTGTCTCTTACACAAATCACACGGGTGCGACATGTCGACCCTGGTTCGCAAAAATAAAAAAGGTTCCTCGTAAATCGGGATCAGAGATGTTCTAGAACTTCCAAAGTATGGCTGATCTAGACATCATATTGACGATCAAGACGTCGCGAAAAAAATGAGTTTAACGTCGCTTCGAGAGCGAGGAGCATGCGGGATATCGCATAAGCTGATACCTCGCATAGTGCGAAGCAGATCATGCAATAACTCAAGACGTCGCGGAAAAATCGCGTTTAACGTCGCTTCGAGAGCGAGGAGCATGCGGGATATCGCATAAGCCGATACCTTTCACAGTGCGAAGTATATCATACAATAAATCATGGAGTTCAAGCGGAGATTTTGCAGCTTACTCCTTAGGCTCAAGCAAGAAATATTCCATGCTTGCCTAAACTAAAGGTCGCGACCTACAGAAAGCTAAGAGCTAACGCTCGCGACCTAAAGAAAGCTAAGAGCTAAAAGATAAGAAAAATGCTAAGTAGGGAATATCTACAAGCATACATAGCAGAAATTTGCAAGAAATATTGCTCGCATAACCAAACAAAACATTCAAAAACCTTCAAGGCCGCGACTAATATAGGTCGTACCATTAAAATGTTTACAAAAGTTGCCAAGAATCATCGTATCAAAAATAGTACAACCACATCAAACAAGTTTCCGCAAATTACAATTCTTTAAACCGTAGGAGAGAGTGAGGAATCTTCCGCAGTAGGCTCTGGCTGAGAGGTCACAAGATGTCTCTGCTTGTGAGGGTTGCTCTTCCTCCAAGGCCGCATCTGACGTGGGCTCTTCAGGGGACTCAGTCGGCTCAGTGCAAATCCAAGCATTGTTAACGAACTTCGCTTCTCCTCCTCGCCGTAGTAAATCAATGACAAAATCTAAAGTGTAAGGCTGAGGAGGAGGAGGAACCCATTCAAAATCCATCCCAGCAGCGGCGTCCATTTCTTTAATGTTGTCTAGCTCGTCTGGATAGTATGGAAGCATGGCAGCCTGACTCCTCGCTTGATCCCCGAAGTTATTGGAGGTCGCCCATGTAGCTAGAATATCTTGTGAAATACCATGGTCAGCAGCCATCCTTAAGATATGGTTGCGACCTTGGTTGTACATCGGCACGACCTCGCTCATGACACTGTTCACGAACTCTTCAGATTGGCAAACCTCCGCGATCGTAGAGCTCTTAATAGAAGCCTCGCGACCTTAGAACATCTCTTCATCGTCAGCTCACTGCCTCTCAAGCTTGCTCACAGTATCATTCAAAGAGGCAATCGTTGCCCGCAGATCACTCTTCTCAGTGGACAGATCCTCCACTTTCTTCTTTAACAACGAGTTCGCCTCCTCCAGCCCCGCCACTGTCTCGGCCGCGAACTTCTTGGTCGCCTCTAGCTGCCTCCTCAAGGTCGCCACCTTGGCCTCGACTCTTTTGGCCTTCTCGGCTAAGGCAGTCAAGTTGGAAGCCAACTGCGAGGAAACAATCATGGAAAGTTAGAAAAATTTCATGAGAATTTTTCTAAGAAACTAATCAAAGACGAGGGATATGCTTACCTCGCAAACCTGAATACCCGACCTGTCCAAAATCTCACTCGCAGGGACTTCTTCCATTTTTTTCCAATGAGCTTCATCAGCCACGCGAGCAAGTAGTGAGGACCCTAGCTTAGCGTCGACACCTCGTGCGTCCAAGTCCATATTGGAGACATAGACGCAAGGCTCGAGCTCTTCGGTCAACCTATCCAAGGCCGCTTCGTCGCCCCGAGGGTAGACGTACCCGTCTGAAAGCTATGAAGGGGCAGCAGCAGCAGCAACGGAGGTAGCAACCTCAGGGGCCTCCCCCGCATCCACATCAATAAGATCGGAGGCCTTATCTTTTCCTTTCTTGCTCGCGGGGGCATGCGAGCTCTCCTCAGCAGACCTTTTGGTCGCTGCAATCTTGGTTCTCGGAGCAGCAGGCTTCTTGGTCGCAGGAGCCTTCCCCTCCTTCGCAGAATGTTTACTAACATTGGGGAGAGGGGGAGGCTCCTTGCCCTTCATCGCATTGCTGCAATCTGCAGCATTCTTGGCAGATGTCTTGAGAAGGGCCTCAATGTTAAAGCGCCTCACTACAAAACAGAACCAGCGAGCAGAAGATCAATTAAAAATATCGAGCAAGAATGTGCAATTTAAAAAAAAATAAAAGTTGACTGAAACCTACAACTATGAGGCTGCATCATAGCTCGGTATTTGCAAGGAGTGTCGTCGCCGTAATAAGGGCAGTCACTGGCGAAATAAAACACTTCCTCACCATTAGTAGTGTCCTCGCCATGAGGCCTCCAGTCAAAGTGACTGAAGTCCCTCACGCGAGGAACCCTAGAAACAACCCCCTCAATCCGGACAGGAGAAAGACCGCACTAGACAAGGAGGGCCTCGTCGCTTATAACCCCCTTCTAACTCACATATCTCTCCTGAGTAGGAGGATTAGCCTCCTCATCCAAGCCCAAAAATGCCCTAAGGGCAGCAACATCCACATGGCCGCCAGTGCGGAATGACTCTGGAGAGCAAAGTCGCACAGGGCCATCTTCGGGGCGAGGGAAATTCCACCCACGCTTGCTCTCTACCATCATGAGACTCATCCCATTTAAAAATTTTCCTTGAGAGCTCGTTGCTTATATGACCACACTTGCGCGCTCTAGCTCGAATGGTCAGCTTCTCAGAGGCCATCCCGGGTGTTTGGAACATGTAAAAATTGGGAAGTAAGAAAACTGAGGGTTTTATACACCCGCTCTACACGTCGCAGCAAAGGTGACTAAATTCACAATGGTATTATATACGGTATCAATAGGAAGAGATTTGGTGGAGTCAAAGACTGAAGAAAGGAAAGGGTCTAGGGGAAGTCTTAGACCCGCCTCAAAAAACGAAGGGAAGATTGCGACCTTGGAAGGGTCAGATCGCAACTCCTGAAAGGTCGCACTTGGAGGGGGGAGAGATAGCTTGAACTCCGACCTATCAATGTAATAATGGTCGTATAGCTCGTCGATTTGTTGCGGGGTGCATTTGTTTTCAGCCAAAAAAGGCTTCCATTTCCTAGTCTGGGAGGAACTAGTTTCCCCGCCGTGGGAAGACGTCGCCTCAACTCCTTCCTCAGGATGTGAGGAGGGAAGAGAAGTAGTGGCCGCTTCTTCCGACATATCTATAGAATGAAAAGAAAAGAATTTAAATTTGGAAACAATGATGACAGATGAAGAGGAGCTACTGGTCGTTGACAAATCTTGGCGAGCAGGCTCAGTGCAACTAGTAGAACACTCCGATGGACAGCTAATATGTTAGTATACTCCTTAATCACAATAATAGGAACTCCTAATGGAACACTACGATGAGCTGGGCAGCGAGGAGGAAGAGACCAAACTCTTGCCCCAAATTAAAATGCGAAGGAGTTTTAGGCATTCCTCATCGGTGCACACCCTGCAACCATCTCTAGTGGGATGGCACAGAAGGTCTGGACCGTCGCTCCTCACCCAAGCAACATACAAAGGAGGGTCCATTTACTTTTTCCTCGATTTAAAACTTGGGGGGGGGGGCGACGTATAGGTAATCCCTAGGCGACCTTCCTATAAAGTTTTAATGTTGAGGAAACACAGTTTTGAAAGCTTGAGAACCTTAGCTAAGTGCTAACTCAAGATGCAAGCTATAGGTCGCAGAGAGGTCGCAGGATCTCAAGCGACCAAGAGGACAAACAGATCAAGAGCGGAATCAAAATCCAAAATATGGGACTATTTTGCAGAAAACTTTGAAGTTTTGAAGATGTTCTTGAGTTTCCTGAAGAGCAAGCCTAGAAATGTTTGAAGATATGAAGCAAAATTTCCAGAAAATAAGGGGACGAGATGCACAAAACTAAAGAGAAAAAAGGGACTTACTGTTTCCTAAACAATGAAGAAAGCTGGGGACTTTAAAGTGGAGAACACCGAAGTGAGAGGCGAAAAACTTGAAGCTCCACCAGCAACAATGGCAGCAAGCTTCCACTAAAGAAAGCTCTATAAAACACGCTGTTGGTACCCAAATCAAAGGTTTGATCACACTCGTCTAAAGTGGAATCAAGCACAGTGGGGAGATTTGAAGAAGGAACTCTTTGAAAACCCAGATCAAGAAGAAGAAGATGATGTTCTTGTGTTTTCTCTCTCTGAAGAAGAAAAAGGCTCTGATTCTCTCTCTGTGGCAAACAAGAAGACGGGTAAAAAGGGGGAATGAGAGAGGGTTGCAAGCCTTTATACCCTCTGGAATGGCAGAATGGTAATTAATCAGAAGATGAGGGGATGCAATCACATCCCCCCAAAAGGAGTAATATCCCGTGAATTGTGCCTCAACTGACGCACACGTCAACCACATTAAATGCCTCTCTAGAGGCGTGCAAAGTGGAGGCACCAGAATTAAATTCAAAGTGAAACTGAAATGATTGAAGGCGGGAGAATCAAGGATCTTGCCGCCTAAAAATTAATGGCATTGAGAGCAACGCATGCGAGGAATATGTGCGACCCCAAGAAATCTTGGCCGCAAAATAAGTTGAACTTTTATTATGTCCTTCCACACAAGCATAAATACTTGTGCGAAGGTCCAGAGGACTACTGAAGATACCAAAAAGTATTGGCCTAGCGAGCTGTTAGAGAGCTCGCGAGCAAGGCCATAGCCATCAGATGAAGACTTGGCCAAATATGGAGGGATTATCTCCTGGCATAGGCGACCTCTCTTGAGACTTCGCAGAGAGGTCGACCTCCACTATTGGGCTCCGCGACCAGA
>JAOWAN010075972.1:0-10890 GCA_028566635.1 Lobelia cardinalis
CTCTCTCTCTCTCTCTCTCTCTCTCTCTCTCTCTCTCTCTCTCTCTCTCTCTCTCTCTCTCTCTCTCTCCCCCTTTTGTTCATTGATGCAACAATATCTGGTGGAATTGAAGTTGTTTCAAAGTCCCGCTTTGCGTTCGCAAGCATCTTATCTAGTACTGAGAAGTCATCGGAAGAACTAACACGTCTCTTTTCGCCTCTCGCGGTAGCTGCTGATCAGCCAAGTCAAAATCATTGGACTAACGTGGCGCCAATTTGCTTTCCTATCAGAGAGCAAGTCAAGTGTTGGGACCATCAAGGGGTGCTTCTTAGATATTTAAATTTGAGCTTTAACTAATAGGGAAAGTATGTACGTAGGCATCCTCCTGGGGTATATGTCTATATATAATTAATGCCGGGTGCAAGAAAGTCTCCATATAATAATTATATGATGAATGGTCTGAACACCAACCAAATCAGAGTGCTCCCTCCCCAGTCCCTACTAGGTACATCTGCTAGCTCTAGAGAGAAAATGGCAGCAAGAACAACCTCACTTAAATTTGTAAGTACTCTTTTCCTTTCTTTATTTCTCAACTATGAAACTGCACTTGGATTAATGATGAATTCCAGTACTGAAGTAATAGGTTGCTCTAAGATGGAAAGGGAAGCCCTTTTCAAATTCAAAGGTGGTCTCAAAGACCCTTCTGGTAGACTTTCTTCTTGGGTTGGCCAAGATTGCTGTGCATGGAAAGGTGTAAGCTGCAGCGGGCGGACCGGAGCTGTGGTAAAGCTTGATCTCAGCAATAAAGCGCCGACTTATTTTTATGCAGATGACCAATATTACTTGTCTTTGGGTGGTACCTTAAATCCTTCATTGCTTCAGCTAAAGCAGTTACGTTTTCTAAATCTGAGCAAGAATCACTTTGTCGAAGCTGCTATTCCGGAATTTTTGGGTTCGCTTGAGAAGTTGGTCTACCTTGATCTTTCTTACGCGTCTTTCATTGGAATGGTTCCCCCTCATCTTGGTAACCTTTCCAACTTGCGCTATCTTGACCTAGGACATCTTTTCGGATGCAAAGTCTCAGATTTAAACTGGATCTCTCGACTCTCCTCTTTGGAATACCTTAATCTTGATAGCATGAACCTTAGTTTGACAACCACTCACTGGTTGCAAGCTCTTAACATGCTTCCTGCTCTCACAGAATTACACCTGTCTTATTGTGGCCTTGAAAGATTTCCACACTATTTACCCTATTTAAACCTCACTTTCCTCTCCATCATTGATCTCAGTAATAACAACTTCAGCTCTTCGGTGCCTCAATATTTGCTTAACATGAGCAGCAGCCTTAGGGAACTCAATCTTGACTCTTGTCAATTGAAAGGCCTCTTTGCCCAACTTGTAAGGGGAGATTTTTGCAATATTCGGCGCTTGAAACTAGGAGGCAATGACATCAACTGTGAGGTCGGTGTGCTTCTCACGGGCTTGTCGAGATGCAACACCATCGTGTTGGAGGAGTTGGATTTGCCATTTTCTCAGTTGTATGGGCAGCTTCCTGCTACTTCACTAGAGCACTTCAGCGTTAAATTAAGAGTCCTCAGCCTAGAACACAACAGAATTTCGGGACCACTTCCAGCATCCATAAGTAGACTATCGAATTTGGAGGTATTGAACCTTGGGGAAAACAACATGAATGGTAGCATACCAGAAAGTAGTTTTCAGAAGCTCACAAAATTAAGTAGTTTGAATCTCAATGGTTGGCAAGGGATTAGTCTGTCAGAAAACCATTTTGTGGGTCTTACAAGCCTAAAAGACTTAAGTACATCATTTTATTCTTCTTCTACTCATCATGATTGTCAATTCAACTTGAGCAACAATTGGGATCCTCCTTTCAGCCTAGAATCCCTTTACATCGACGGTTGTTTGGTAGGTCCTGCATTTCCGGCATGGCTGGAGAAGCAGACACAACTTCTCAAATTAATGCTCAAGAACGCTGGAATTGAGTCTGCAATCCCCCCTTGGTTTTGGAAATTGTCTCATCGAATGGGATACATAGATTTTTCAGATAACCAAATTCGCGGAACACTTCCTTGTTCTTTGGATTTCCCCTCCTGGACAGATACTTCCATCCGCTTGAGTAACAATCGCTTGGAAGGAACACTCCCTCTTTGGTCCAATGTTCCGATCCTCTACCTTAACGGAAATCGTTTTTCGGGGTCAATCCCCGGTAACATTGGTCAGATTATGTTTTGGACGGAATATCTTGATCTTTCTGGGAACTTGATCACCGGCAGAATCCCCAACTCCATGGGTAAACTGAAAAATTTGTTTAGACTTTATCTATCAAATAACAATTTATCCGGACATATTCCTGATATCTGGACTAGTATGCAAAGTTTGGGTGCCCTAGATCTTTCGGGTAACAAATTTTCAGGTACAATTTATGATAATTGCTTCATACTCCTTTTTTTTTTCCCTGCCCCTTGTCAATGTTATTCAATTTGCTCTTTGTCAAAGCTAATAAACTCTTGGTGATGTGATCCCTTAAAACGTGTTACTCTCATTGATTCAACTATGATTAATGTGTCAGGTAACATTCCGGCTTCATTGTGTACATCATCTTCTCTACAGTTGTTGAAGTTGAGCAGTAATAACTTTTCCGGAGAGCTGCCTTTCTCGTTAAGGCATTGCACAGGATTGGAAACCCTAGATCTTGGAAATAACAAGTTTTCTGGGCAGATACCGCAGTGGCTTGGTGAAAGTCTATCATCACTGTCTCTACTACGCCTCCGAGGTAATAGATTCACAGGAAAGATTCCTCAAAACCTTTGTCATCTTCCCTGGCTCCATCTGTTAGATCTGTCACTTAATAATTTATCAGGACCTATCCCACAATGCCTAGGCAATTTGAGTGCCTTCATTTCTTCCTCCAAGAGAAGCCTTGTTTTCGGAACAACGGAATCAATTGTGAAGGGAACCAGCTATGAGTATTCGAATTTACTTGATCGTATTCTTTACCTTATTGACCTCTCAAATAATAATCTTACTGGGGAAATTCCGGAAGAGGTAACAAAACTTATGCTCCTGAGCACCTTAAATTTATCTCGCAACCAATTGACAGGCGGGATTCCAGAGAAAATAGGAAATTTGAAACTTGTGGAAACCCTTGACCTCTCATGGAACCATCTTAGGGGTGTAATTCCTACCAGCATGATCTCAATGACCTCGTTAAGCTATCTAAACTTGTCGTACAACAATCTTTCGGGTACAATTCCATCCGACAACCAATTCTTAACCTTTGGTGATTCCGTGTTTAGTGGGAACCCTGGACTTTGTAGATTACCACCTACCAATGGTTATGAGTACAAGCCTTCTGTCTGGGAGCTAGAAGCTGACTTGTGTTATGAAGCGGAGGGGAACCATGTACCATTATGTGGGGAGGAAAACAAATGTAAAGGGCCGCATCAAGCCAAACGAAGCGATGGTGAAGAAAAGAATGAAAATTTGGGAGTATACGTACATCAGCTCGATCTTGGGGTTCTTGGTAGGATTTTGGGCTGTTTGTGGAAGTTTGGCGATCAAAGAGTCGTGGAGACTTGCTTTCTTTGGATTCATGGGCAAAATGAACGATCGGCTTGTCGTGTTCGTTTCTGTGAAGGTCAACAAAATAATGGGAAGGGAGAGGCTCTAAAGGGATTGTGAAATAATTGAAGAAACTTCCATCGGATATCATTTTACGTTGTTACTTTAATTCTGAGTGTGCTCGAGCTTGGCTCATCATCCTCTCCCCCCCCCCCTTGTTTGAAGCTCTATTCGTGTTGGATTCAATCCTGCAGTTGTTAAAAGTGAAGTATTTGAAATAATCCTTTTCATCAAACAAGATGTTATCTGGATCCAATTCAATCCATTTAATCACAGATACGTAAATTAGAATGTGTAAAAAATATGCTTTTAGTGTTAAAACTTATCCAACCGGTTGATCCGAGTTTAATTCAATCAATTTATTACTTATAATCGATCTAATCGGTTAAGTAAACGAGTTATAATAATCTCATTACAGCCTGTTATTTTATTTAGCTAAATTCAAATTTAAAATATTGAAGCATTTTATGAGATTGGAAAGCCTAGATAATATTTTGCAACACTAAAAATTAGAAAGTAATATTGTACAAGACTAAAATACTATTACTATTTAAGATAATAATTAGACTTATCATTGAATTCATATTTACACCATTTCTAATCTATACTAAAAGTTTTGCTATCCATTATTTGAAGAACTAATGGTGGTGATCAGCCAAGTCAGGTGGCCCCCAGTTTGCCTTCTTATGTATGAGAGAGCAAGTCAAGTCTTCAGGGCCAAACTTAAACACAATAGAAACTTAAACACAATACCAACCAGTTTTAGAAGCAATGACAATTTCATTGGAAATGGAGTCATTAGAAACTTAATAGCACCGCCACCGTGTTGTAAATTGTTGTATGATCAGATAACTTGTACAAAGGCATAAGGATGCTAAGAGGGAGTTGCGATTTTCTTGCTGATACCTAATTATCTTAGATCTCCACCGCGGCCAGAGGATATTACAGATGGGATAACATACTGCTTTAAAACTCTTTGCCTTGATATATGATCATTTGCGCTTCTGTGGTCTGCAAAATTGGAAGATGGAGGAGAACATTAATCTTGGTAATTCAGCATTCATAGAGTATATTTTCCCTTTTGGGAAGATTTTTTGATATTACAATTCAATACTTGTTTATTGTTCCATTATAGACAGGCAATACAAATCAATTATAGTTGTTTGCCCATTATACTCAATCTTTTGCTTATTACCTGTTTAGATTACTGGATCATATGATCAGTCAACGGATAAATATGAGCACCCAATGATTTATTGGAAAGGTTTAGAGCTGGTAGCTTTTGCTTAGTAAGAACTAGGAAGTAGCAGGAGGTTATATCTATAGAATATGTCTTAAGCAAGATAGCTTTGCTGTCTCTTTATGGGCAATGAAAGTCGATGTTTGCTCTGTTATTAATTTGTTCTTTGTGGGCATAAAATATCGATGATGGAATAACTGCTTTCAGTATTTTGCTGCACTGTTCATTTTGCAACACAAGTTTATAATTCATTTTGAGAAGTTTACTCGCTTGGAGAAGTTTACCTGCTCGCAGATAGAATTTTGAATTGTGTATGGTCATTAACTTGCAAAAGTGTACAAAATCTATTGAGATAGGAATTAGACTTGTGGCATGATTCAGAGTGACCATTTAAAGGTTGGTTGAAGCTATTCTCTATTGGATAAATATAGTCCCAAGTGAAACTGGCAATAACACATCCAACATGCAAATCAAGCATTCTCTTTTCATATGCTATCAGGTCATTTGTTGGTAATCTTCCTCACAAATTGGAGACCCGAGCATTCCTGATAAGCTGAAATGTCAATTGATTCAAACTCTGGTTTGTCGTCCAACCTCTGTAAGTTATCTTCTTCAAACTTTGTGAAAGTCTAGCTTGAACACTTATACACACAACTACAAAACTTATCTTTAGATCACATGTCTAGCAAATGTGCAGCAACTATGGCTGTTTAATCTGAGTGTGAACGAGCTTGGCTCAGTTTTTTTGTCTTGTTTGAACCTCTATTCGTGATAGATTCAATCTTGTGGTTGTTAAAACGAAGTATTTGAAATATCCTTTTCATTAAACATGTTATCAAGACATAAGATTACTGGTGCATATTTAAATATCTGGTGGAATTGAAGTTGTTTCCAAGTTAGTCATCGGTCACTATATACAACTGACTCAACTTGCCTTTGGGCCACGCACAAGTCAAGTGATCGAGGGAATAATGACTTGTATTTCAGAGAGTCTCTCTTCATGCAACATCCACAGAGCTCGCCTCTAACATTTTATCCTTGGGTCTTTTTCTTCTTCTTGGAAGTTGTTTCCAAGTCAAAGTCATCGGAAGAACTAATATGTCCCTTTTCGCCTCTTGCGCTAGTTGCTGATCAGCCAAGTCAAGTCATTGGACAAACATTCCTTTGCCTTACTATTTATGCCCATTAATATGTATCAGAGAGCAAGTCAAGTCTTCAGACCAACATTTTAACCGGCTTGGATATCCCATCAAGGGCCGGTGACGGTGATGCTGCTTCTTCAAAGAGTTTGGGATTTTCCGGGTAGATATTGAGCCTTAACTAGTAGGAAAAGTATGCATCACGGGGTAGGTTTATAATTTATGACGGGTGCAAGAAAGTTATATATAATGATTGGTCTGAACTCCAACCCAACCAAAAGGTTCCCTCCCTCCCTACTACATCTGCTAGCTTTGATTTGCATTTGTATGACTTGTGTGCCTAGAGAGATAATGGCAGCAAGACTAGCCTCTAAATTTGTAACTCTTTTCATTTCTTTATTTCTCGAGTATGAAATTGTAATTGGGTTAATAATGAATTCCAGCACTGAAGTGATAGGTTGCTCTAAGATGGAAAGGGAAGCCCTTTTAAAATTCAAAGAAGGTCTCTACGACCCTTCTGATCGACTTTCCTCTTGGGTTGGGCAAGATTGCTGTGCATGGGAAGGTGTAAGCTGCAGTAGGGAGACCGGTGCTGTGGTAAAGCTTGATCTCAGTAACAAAGCGCAACCTTATTATGCAGATGACCATTACTTGCCTTTGGGTGGTACCTTAAATCCTTCTTTGCTTCAGCTAAAGCAATTACGTTTTCTAAATTTGAGCAACAATCGCTTCTTCAAAGCTGCTATCCCGGAATTCCTGGGTTCGTTTGAGAAGTTGGTCTACCTTGATCTTTCTTACGCATCTTTCATTGAATTGATTCCCCCTCATCTCGGTAACCTTTCCAACTTGCGCTATCTTGATCTAGGACTTCTTTACGCATGCAATGTTTCAGATTTAAACTGGATCTCTCGACTCTCCTCTTTGGAATACCTTAATCTTGATACCATAAACCTTAGTTTGGCAAGCACGCACTGGTTGCAAGCTCTTAACATGCTTCCTTCTCTCACAGAATTGCACTTGTTTGGTTGTGGCCTTCAACACTTTCCACAATCTTTACCATATTTGAACTTAACTTTCCTCTCCGTCATTGATCTTGGTTACAACAACTTCAGCTCTTCGGTGCCTCGATATTTTCTTAATACGAGTAGCAGCCTTGAGAATTTCAAGCTTGATTTTTGTCAGTTGAAAGGCCTCTTTGCTCAACTTGTAAGGGGAGATTTTTGCAATGTTCGACGTTTGGAACTCGGAGGAAATAACATTAACAGTGAGGTCGGTGTGCTTCTTAGAGACTTGTCGAGATGCAACACCTACGTGTTGGAGGAATTGGATTTGTCAAACACTCAATTGTATGGGCAGCTTCCCGCTACATCACTAGAGCACTTGAGCTTTAAATTAAAAGTCCTCAGCCTAGAACACAACAGAATTTCAGGTCCACTTCCGGCATCCATAAGTAGACTGTCGAATTTGGAGGTATTGAACCTCGGAGACAATAACTTGATTGGAACCATACCAGAAAGTAGTTTCCAGAATCTTACGAAATTAAGAATACTCGGTCTAGAAAACAACATAATTTCAGGCACACTTCCGATGTCCATGTGTTGGTTATCAAATTTGGAGGAAGTAAACCTTGGAGGAAACAACATGAATGGGAGCATACCAGAAAGTAGTTTACAAAACCTCACGAAATTAAGGAGGTTAGATCTTAGCTACAACATCTGGGAAAAGCCTAAAATTCTTCTATATATCATCTTATTCTTCTTCTTCTTCTTCTTCTTCTCATTCTAATGCTTGTCAACTCAGCTTGAGCAACAACTGGAATCCTCCTTTCAGCCTCGAAGTCCTTAAAATTGACGGTTGTTTGGTGGGTCCTACATTTCCGGCATGGCTCGAGAACCAAACACAACTTCTCGACCTTTATCTCAGCCGCGCTGGAATAGAGTCTGCAATCCCCCCTTGGTTTTGGAAATTGTCTCATCCTATGAGATTCATTGTTCTTGCTGGTAACCAAATTCGTGGAAGACTTCCTGATTCTTTGGATTTCCCCTCCTCGACAGATGTTTTTATCTACATGAGTAACAATCGCTTGGAAGGAACACTTCCTCTCTGGTCCAATGTTTCCGTCCTCGACCTCCACGGAAATCGTTTTTCGGGGTCAATACCCGTTAACATTGGTCATATTATGTTTTCGACCAAACTTCTTGACCTTTCAGGGAACTTGATTACTGGCAGAATCCCCAATTCCATGGATAAAATGAGAAATTTGTATCATCTTTATCTATCAAATAACAGTTTATCAGGACATATTCCTGATATCTGGACCGGTATGCAAAGATTGGTTGCACTAGATCTTTGGGGTAACAAATTTTCAGGTACAATTTCCCTCCAAGATCTACTCATGTTGCTATATAAATTGAAGCTTTCACAATTTTTCTCAACTCTCTCCTTTGTTTTTACTTTTTTGTAGAAATGCTCCCCTCCATTCCAAATAAATGATCTTGGTAGAAGTGTTATGTATATTTACCAAACAAGCAATAATCTTTCTGATATAATCCATTTATAATTTCAAATCTTTAGTTTCTTTTAATTTTTTTGTTGCAATTTTTTACTCTTTAGAAAACCATATACTCTCTCCATCCAAAAAAAATAAAAAATTTAAAGACATACTTATATCATTTCTAAATTACACTTTTTTTTTTGCTACTTTTAGAAATAATTTTTTTTGTGGGGACATAGAAAAAAGAAGGAATGTACTCATTTTAGGCCCCAATCTTTTTGTGAGCTCGTAATTTGGATCTCCTCGTTCTAGAAAATGGAATTAAGCTCTAATTTTTTCATTTTGTTGTAAAATGGGCCTTTTTGACATAATCTGTTAAATCCTAACGGAAGTTGTTGCATATTTGACACTCAACTTTAAAAGTTGTTGCATTTTAGGCCTTGAACTTTACAACTTCCGTTAGTATTTAACATATTTCATCCAAAAAGGAGTATTTTGCAACACAATAGAAAGATTCGTACCTAAATTGTAATTTTTGAAACCGAAATATTTAAATTGCAAGCTCATAAAAATATTAGGACCTAAAATGAGATTAACCCAAATAAGTAATTTTTTGGGACGGAAGGAGTTAATAACATTACAATTTATGATAATTGCTTCATACTCCATCCCCCCCCCCCCCTAAATGTTATGTAGTAGGCTCTTTGTCAAAGCTAACATACTCTATTATTTCATTGACTCAACAACACTTAATGTGTCAGGTAACATTCCGGCTTCATTATGTGCATCATCTCCTCTAATGTTGTTGAAGTTGAGCAGTAACAACTTCTCTGGTGAGCTTCCTTTCTCGTTAACGCAATGTACAAGATTGGAAAGCCTAGACCTTGGAGATAATAACTTCTCTGGGAAGATACCACAGTGGCTTGGTGAAAGTCTATCATCACTATCTCGATTACGCATTCGAGGTAATATATTCACCGGAAAAATTCCTCAAAACCTTTGTCATCTTCGTGGGCTCCATCTGTTAGATCTATCGCTTAATGATTTATCAGGATCTATCCCACAATGCCTAGGCAATTTGACTTCCTTGATTTCTTCCTCTGAGAAACGCCTCATTTTCGGAACAATGGAATCAGTTGTGAAGGGAACCAACAATGAGTATAGTCACGCTACACTTGATTTTCTTAACCTTATTGACCTCTCAAATAATAAGCTGAGTGGGAAAATTCCGGAAGAGGTAACAAAACTTATGCTCTTGCGTACTTTAAATTTATCTCGCAACCAATTGACAGGCGGGATTCCTGAGAAAATAGGAAATTTGAAACTTCTGGAAACCCTTGACCTCTCGTGGAACCATCTTTTAGGTGCAATTCCTCCCGGCATGATCTCTATGACCTCACTAAGCTATCTCAACTTGTCGTACAACAATCTTTCGGCACGATTCCATCCGACAACCAATTCCTAACCTTTGATGATTCATCATTTAGTGGGAACCCTGGACTTCGTAGATTACCACTGACCAATGCTAATGTACTAATATGTCGGGAGGAAAATAAATGTCAGGGGCCGGATCAAGGCAAACGTAGTGTTGGTGAAGGAAAGAAGAATGAAAATTTAGGAGTATACATCAGCTCGATATTGGGGTTCTTGGTAGGATTTTGGGGTGTTTGTGGGAGTTTGGTGATCAAAGAGTCGGGGAGACATGCTTTCTTCGGATTCATGGGCAAAATGAACAATTGGCTTGTCGTGTTCGTTTCTGTGAAGGTCAACCGAATGATGATGGGAATTAGGAGAGGAACTAAAGGGCTTGTGAAATAATTTGTTACTTTAATTTTTGTAATTTATAAGCTTTTTGTAGTATAGTCCTTGTGTAATGGACATAACGATCCTTGGAAAAAAAAATTTCCGCCCCCCAAAGTATCCATCCAAATTCACTTTACCCCCCAAACCGATACTTGCATCATATGACCCCCCAAACCAAAAAAGCGTCCCAATTAACCCCCCAGAGCTATTTCGGTGGAACATTTCTGTTCAAATTGTATCATGTGCAGATCACGTGAGGGTATTTTAGGTATTTCAGATTAATTTTAATGGTAATTCAGATTTATTTTACTCCCTCTTCTTCTCCCGCTCCGGCCTTCGTTCGTAAGCCGGTAACTCCATCTCCGACGTATTTTCCGGCAAATCCAACATCTTCTATTTCACAAATTCAATCTCCAAATATCTTCCATTTCACAAACTCTACATCAAATTAAACCCAACACATATGAAAGAAATCATACCCTAGAAGATCAAACCACCCACTAATCATTTTACGAAACATCATACGGTTCATCTTTCTGTGGTTCTTCTTGGCCTCAGCAAGGACTTTAACAGCCTTCTCCATCTCCCCAGACTTG
>JAOWAN010075983.1:0-10889 GCA_028566635.1 Lobelia cardinalis
TTTAAATATCTTTTTAATTTAAATAGTGTGAAAAAATATAAAAATTAATTTAAAATTTTAAATATTTTGTCGTGCCCCGAGCTTTCACTAGTTTTCTATAATAACTGTATTAACCAAAACCATATAAATATGGGATGAAATGAAATTCAGAAATATGAAATATAGACATATCGGCTGAGAGAGAGAGAGAGAGAGAGAGTAGAAGGGAATCACGAGGCAGATCTGCCATTGAAAGATACCTCGGCAAGATATCGTTTTCGATACCGTACACTTTTATGATACTACTACTCCCTAGCTCCACACACACAAACACAAACACACACTCTCTCTGACACACACACACACCCCCAGACGCATTGTGTAGAGAGTGAGAAGAGAGAGGTTGGGGAAGGGGGGGGGGGTTATGCTTGGATATTGAGAGAGAGGAGGATGGAAATGAGGCAGGGGAGTGGGAGTTGTTACCCAAAGGCATTAGTGGCTGTGAATGTGGGTCTTGCTCTTGTTGATGGTGTAATTGCTTTCCTTTCCTTCTATCAGGTAATTCTTTCTCCTACCCTTTAATTTGTTTATGTTCTCTTCTCTCAATTCTATTTCAATTTTGATTGTTTTTATTGATTGGGTTGTTGCAATAGTTTTGATTTCTGATGATGCTATGTAGTTAAGTTCATCTTATTAGGTGGTATTTGAATTAATTTGTTGTTTACACAATTGATGGAATTGGGAAAGTATTGATTCTTGGGTAATATCAGTAGTTCAACTCTGGATTGTAGTGGGAATTCAAATAATTTCACTTCATGTTTTCTTTCTCTTCTTAAAAGTGGAGTATATAAGAAGCCCAGATAGACAACGGTTGCTGAAATTGCACTATTTATACTGCTTGTCTAATTGCACTCGTCGCGTCACAATCCTCAATTGGTTTTTAGCTGCGATGCTAGAGTGATTGTAAAAATTATTATTTGGCTTTTGATGAGAGTATTCCACTATATGATTGTGCTGAAGCTCAATCTAGCTTTTTTTTGGGTTTTGAGAGAAAGGGTTGGGGAAGGGAGAGTTTCAAATTTTCCGGGTAGTTTTTTTATGTCTAATGGAGTGATGGTGTAGTTTTCTTTTCTTCTGGTTCACTAAAGTGGTTTGTTCAGGTCCTCATGCTAGTACACTAGCCTCTGTTTATTCCATTATCCCTGGACCCTCACGAGTTAAGGCTTCACCCTAGCTCGGCTAGACCACCTTGTCTGATAGCTGTTAAAGGTGACTTGTTGTTTGGAGATCACATTCCTGTTACTGGTGCTTGTTTAGGATATTAAGAAATTCCCCATGCTTTATGCCGCTTCCTCTGTAATTATCATAAGTAGATGGTGGTTGTGGTTGGATATACATCTCTGTAATTATCATCAAGTAAATGGTGGATGTGGCTGGAACTACATTATTCTTCGTCTATGAAAGTTTTTTTTATTGTTTGATATTTCACAATTACATCAAAACAGACAACGGTAGTGATAGTTGCAATGTGAAAGATCTTGTGCAGTTTCGAATTCTTGTTACTTCTCCATCACTCCAATCACAGTGTTCATAGTAAGTTTCATGTTTATTATTCCAAGGCTAAGACGGTAGCAGAGTCCAATTTTTTCTTAAGTCTTCTATCACAATTTCTCATCCGTGCACCATTTATTCATGCCTCTGACTAAATGATAATGCTTTCATTATTAGACAATTTCATTCCCCTTATTCAAATCAATAAACAAAAATAATTGAAATACCCAGCTTGTCGTATAAGCATTGAACCTTGGTATCTAACCTGCAGGGAATTTGAGTCGATGAATTTCCAATATAATAGGGACTTGTAAGTTTATAATTAATATGTATATAAAGACCTTCTGTTTTGATGATTTTAGATATTAGGAGTGCTTGCAGTTTTTGACGATGTTGTAACTGTGCTTTTTCAAATGACAATCGATGCGTTTGTGATGTCAGTTCTTGTTTCTGCAACGTCAGAACAGTAAAGGTAGCACACATCCATTTTTTTCAAAGCTTTCCTACTTAATCAGCATTGCATTATAATTTATAACCTCCCCTACACACCTGTACTTCTACTTGAAGTTTAAGCAAGTGTTGAATAAGTTCCAACATTGTTGCTGCATGCATATACTAAAGTTGATTTCCACTCTCAAAACAGGGCCCTTAAAGCTGATTATCAGCAGTGGGCTCAGCCTCATACGATATACAAAAGCAGGGATCCACTTAAGTGTTTCAACTTTCATAATCCAATAATGCCTTTTAACCTAATGTTTCAAATGGACTCTTTGATGTTTCTTTTTCCTCTTAATTTTTTCCAATCCCCTTGGACTGTTTTAACTTTCGTATCCTAATAGTGCCCTAACTTAATGTTTTGAATGGACTCTTTGATGTCTCTTTTTCCCTCCATTCAATTTTTTGTTTCTTTTCATAGTACCATACTTTTCTTTTTCATGTGTGTAGTATTTATGGGTTTTACAATAATGTTCCTAATTTTTCTCATTGATGTCCATTTTTTTCTCTAGAGTCTAGATGCCCAATTTTCTTTTTCTTTTTCCTTTTCCCATTCTTTTATATCTTTCTAACTTTTCCGTTTTTCTATTTTGTGATCAATATTTATATTCTTTTTCCAATCTAATAGTAGTAGTGTTAATCCAAGAAAGTTTTAAAGTATGAGCAAATATATAGGAATGAAGAAAAGAAAAAGTAGGAGATTTTGGAACTTCAAAATAAAATGAAATTAGAAAAGATTTAAAATATGGTTTCATAATTAGTGAGAAAATATAGGAACTCTAAAATTATATTACTTTCAGAGAAAAATAGGGACAAGAAAGAAAAAGTTTTACAATATGGCTTTGTAATAGATTAATAGTGATTAAATAGTAAAGTTTTAGGATTCTTTTTAAGTAGAAGAGAAGAAATGGAAATCATAAGCAGAGATAAAGAGAGTAAAAATCTGTATTAGAGAGAGAAAATAAGAGATTACGTTAACTCTGTCAACATTGAACAAAGACCTCAGCACCTGGCTTTCCTAGGGGACACTAGACTCTCACTTTCCTTATATTTTGATCAATGGCAAGAATTACGAATGATCCTTTTAATGGAAAATGAATTGCTGCATGAAAGGTAGCTGGTTGCAAAAAAGAACATACCAAATCAGCAGCTCTTCTGCTGTTGCTCCTCTTACATAATATGCTATACAATATTCAACATATGCCAATATGATTCAAACCAGATTTCGGTGATTAAATCCCGGAATTAAGCAGGCAATGCATTTAACTTTCTTGTTTTGTTCAATGATTTCAAACTATTGTCCTGAATAATGCATCTTTTCCACCACCTTATTTCCTGCTCCATTGTATCAGTTGATGAGGATTCATGCCAGGATTCCACATACAAGCTGGACTCGCCAGAAAGTAAGTGTCAATCTGTAACTTTTGTGATGAAATGCATATTGCGATGAATAATAATCCTTAGGATACTAGAGAAGAATGTCATTATTATTCAATCGGTGTAGTTATTATCATTTAAGAAAAATTGTGTAGTATAATGTAAATCTCTTACCTTGTTCGTGAGATTGATGTTTTTCTTTTTTTAAATGTTCATTTCATAACCTTGCTTTTTCCTCACATAGACGCATGAAGTTCCATCTATCTATCTATGTATGATATACATTGTAAATATATTTATTATATGTATTTGATAAACACAAATTACTAAATCTGCTTCTAGTGCGATGGAAATGTTTAAAAAAAAAAAATGGAATTACATACTTGACCACTATAGTAGTACTTTGCACCTTCTCTTTGAGCCATTGTCAACTGCAGGATGCTACAGAGTAAGGACACTTTTGTGCTGACCATCCAATTTTTGAGGCTAATGTCACCTTAGAATGTAGTATCGAACCACTGTAGCCAGTGGTAAATCAGGCCATCAAACTTAGTTTCTAGGTATCTAATCATATTATTTTGTTAACCCTTATTCATTCTGTAATTTTGTAAAATAAAAGGTGCCAAAACTGTTCGATCTTAAAAAATTATCTACTATTCATTTTTTGTTTAATTGGTGGTTCCTTGATCTTGTAATGGATAGGAAAAGTTTGGGTTTAGGTGGCGTAGATGGATTTTCAAGTGTCTTTGTTTTGTTCGTTCTCTGTTATGCTGCATGGGAACCAAAGAAGTGGTTTAGTGTTTCTAGGGGTCTTCGACATAAAGATCACCTTTCTCCTTTCCTGTTTGTGTTGGTGGTAGATGTCCTTAGTAGATTTCTTACCTGGAGTGGGGAGAGGGGCATTGTAGATGGTTACATGGTTGGTCATGATGGTTTGAAGGTCTCCCATCTTCAGTATGCCGATGATACCATTTTGCTTCTTTGAGAGGGGGTGGGGAGATTTAAGAATGTTCTTATTGTTCTGCAAGTGTTTTAGGGCGTGTCTGGTTTGAAGATCATTCTTTTAACGTGCCCACTTGACGTATCAATGTGGAGAGTTCATCACTAAATGTGTATAATTCTCTTATGGGCCGCTCGATGACCCAATGTCCATTTCCCTATCTTCGTCTTCCTTTAGGGAGGATACTTTGGCTTCTATTTTCTGGGATCCTGTAATGGATAAGATTTTTAAGCGTTAAGAAGGTTGGAATGTGCTTATATCTCTTTATGTGCGGTTTACTTTGAGCGAGTCATGTATCAAGGGCATCCGTATCAATTACATGTCTCTTCAAGTTACCAATTGGGCTGGCTGAGCATTTAAAGGGTTATGGATCGCTTTTTGTTGTATGGAGCATGTGAGGTTAGCAAGGATCATTTGGTAGTTTGGGATGTTGTGAAGAGGCCTAGTCAAGAGGGAGGTCTAGAGATCTGGAACTCGATCTTTTGAAATATTCCCATATTGCCAAATGGTTATGGCGTTTCCCTTTAGAGTCTGACTCTCTTTGACATAGAGTTGTTTGAAGCAAGTTCGGTTCACATTGGAACGGCGGAGATGGATCTATTTGTTCTTCCCTCACGTATGCTAGCCTATGGATTATGGAGGTTCATTAAAAAAACTATCACCTTTTCGGTCCTCATATCCGATAAATGTTGAGATGCGAAACAAAGTTCGATTTTTGGAAATCTTTGGGTGGCGGAATTTCCTCTTTAGATTTATTTCCATTGTTTGTTTCGTCTTTTAGAAGCTCATGACACTCCTATATCTCTATATACATTATTGTTATTATTTTATTATTATTATTACTACTACTACTGCTACTTTGGTTAGGGCGCTGGGTCGTTCTCTTGGGATATCCATTTCCTGAGAAACATTAATGATTGTGAGTCCATCGTTCCAGATTCTGAAAGATGGAATGAACAAGGTAAAGAGCATTCTAATGATTTATGAAATTTCTCAGTAATCATCGACAAGGCTAAAATTGCTGGGGTTGTCTTACTTTCATCATTGTGATCATCTGGATCGTCGATCTTGGCTTGTAGAGTCTTTGGGTCTTTACTTATTCGACCTCTGATTCATATTGCCTTTCCTTTTCACAATTTTATATGGAAGTCTAAGGTTCCACCTATGTACGAGGTGTTTGCTAAGGATGCTAGGATCATGAGTTCTATCCCATTCTTTGGGATAAGATTTTATTGCATGCTTATCTTTGGGCGTGATGTTTGGGAGCTTTCACTAGCTTGCCTTTGGTGGACTTGGCTAGGGATTGGGAAGCTCCTCTTTGCTCACTTTAGCTTTAGCTTTAGCTTGGATGTATTTTTGTTTTTTTAGCTGTCTTAGCTTTTGGTTTTTTGGTGGATCTCTAGTCCACCTCTTTTTACTCACATCTTTCTAATAAAATTACCTTTTTGTATGAAAAAAGAATATTGCTCAATTTTAGTTTGTATAGCTATACTGTTTGACATTATTACATTTACTGATTTTAAAAATTCAACACTATGCAATTGATGATAGTGTTACTATTATATTGGAAAGAGCATTCTAACGATTCATCTGAAAATCAAATTTGCAGGTGTTCCATTTGATGATCGGGTCTTCTAATGTGGGTAAGAAATTTTGCAATTTGGATAGTGGTTATTGAACATGTCAAATTATGCTGCATTTTCTTCTCTGTGTGCATAATAGAAGTTTGATCTAGAACGAGAATGGGATTGGAGGAGAACAAGATGCGAGAGGGAGAGGGAGGGAATGAATGAGGGAGAGAGAGAAGAGGTAGGCATGATTACTAAAAAATGTATTGTTTGCAGGCGAATGTCGGTGTAATACTAGTGGGTGGGAAATCTGTGATTCAAGGATGGATATAGGTTGAGGACCAGCATAAAAGAGAAGGCAAAAAGAAAACTGTGATTTATGAATGTAAAAATTGTTAGACACACAGGTACATTGTGTCGAACAGAGTGAGTCAAGATACAAGACTCATGTAAATGAGGCTATTTATATAGTACCCCCTCCGTCCCAATTAAGTGTCCCTTATTCCTTTTGGGATGTCCTAGAATAAGTGTTCTCCAAGGAATCATTCCTCATTTGGACATGAGAGATCGGATTGTGGCCACACATTTGCAATTGATCCACAATTCATCTTCTTATATCCACATATTTTAAAAATCAAGTGGCCTCCTCAAGATATGTGTCATATCCAAGTCTTTGAGGCATTTGTTGCTTAAAGGAGAAATACTACGGTCTTTATAGAAACCCTAATTTCTTGTACGCGCACATGCTTACATGGATTCTAAGACACATGTCTCCGACACAGCTTCTTCGAAATATCTTTTTGTGCCCCGCTAAGTATAGAAAAATAAGTAACTTCGACGAAATAAAATGGTATGCATACAACCTTGTACATGTTTCTTGAGGGGCTTTGCATTGCATGGAGGATCATGATAAAGAAATCCTCCGATACCTTTGACTTTCGACCTTGCTCCTGCTAAGCAGGGGGGGATAAGGGAATGTTTTTGCCATAAAACCTTAGGAGATTCCACTGGTGGTGGCTGAGAGCATTGGAGCTCAACTTGCGAGGTACAATCGGGAATGTATGAGGGCGGTTATTCAATCTCACGAGGTGCTTAGTTTTAGTGGCATTACAGAGTTGCTGAATTTGCACTTGTCTGTTAACTATGAGGAAAGGGTTCAATGGGAAGGAGGGAGTTAAGTTTTTCATGAATTTTATTACCTTTAATGTTAGTGGTTTAGGGGATTGGGAAACAACGGAAGGTAAGGGAGGTCCTAGTAGCCTAGCGGCCCTAGCCTAGCCTAGCCGTAGTCTTTATTCGGCGGTTTAATTATGCCGGATAAATTGGTACAAGTAAAAAAATGAATTGATACCAATAAAAAAAATACAATTTTCGTGAACAATAATGAAGTGAAATGACCATTGGATAGGGAATTTGCCTCTTAATTTATCCTTTCCTCGACTTTATAGAATTTCCAATGTTCATAATGCTCCTATTTCTTCCTTTCTGGTTAGGGAGGGTGATGAGCAAATTTTCTTCGGAGAGTGTAACAGTCATATTAGGGCATTTTTCAAATTGAAAATTTTCTTTACTGAGCAATCATCTAATGTTCCTCGTAACCGTGAGCAGTATGTACACCAGAAACACTTTCATTGGGCAATTAGGCACTTTAAATAGGCGCACCTCAGGAAAGATCAGGCCGAAGAGTGAGTTTCATGTGAACCTCTTGGCATGGACATGCTTTTAACAACTATGTTCGTACTACTGTTTAGCACTTCTCTTTCACTCTTCTGGTCTATACTTGCAATTCCAAGGTTTCCACCTGTCTAACTAAATTCACCAATTGTCGTTGTGCTGCTCTTTTATTTGATCAATCTTTAAAGGAGTTAATAGTTATTAATCTATCTACTTTGTAGAAAGCTGGCTTTACTTAGTTTGCCTTTTTCTTTCTTTTTTCATGGCAGGTTACTTTCTTTATTTTGTATTAACTCTTATTGCTGCTTGTAAAGGCTGGCTATGCTGGTCAAACTCTTGTGGCTTTATTGTTATGGGTATGTCCCTTCTCTACAACTCTAAGATATCTCCACTTACTCTTCCGCCCCCCAACACAGACAATAAATGAAAGATAAAGAGATTAAGTTGTGATCAATCTACTTTACATTTCGCAGCATGCCCCAAGATACTATTTCTTGCAGCATTCCTTCTCCTTTTATCATTCTGGTATGTGCTCTATTGTGGCTTTGGAAATTTCAAAAAAGCTTTGTATATTAGGCTTATTGATTGTTCTCTACTATGACTTAGAGCGGCGTGCATCATTTGTCATCTTAGCAGCTACAAACTCATATCATATAGCATCATTTGTGTCAATTAATTTCTTACTGGCGTTTAAACAATTGAAATTGATTCTAATATATTTCTTCGGTCATCAAAAATAATATAATTTGGAATTGAGAAAATTCTTGCAAAGCCCCAAAACGCCAGGCCCAAAGTGAAGCTCGAAGTAAGATCCTCTCCCATAGAATTGTGGAGTGCAACACATGCCCTCTGAGAACCCTCGAATTCTGCTGGATTCGTATATTCAAAGCAAGCTAAACATAGCACAACCCCACAAAATCTTAAATCCCCTAGCACTTCCAACTGGATTGTACAGGGTGTAATCCAATTTTCACCTCGCACTGTAAACAAGAAGCTCCATAACCGCCAATCCACATGGAATTCCAACAACATATGATCGTGGGTCTCGTTGCTCCTCGCACATGACAGAAACATTAAGGGAAAGAGCCTTATTCGGTCTTCACCGTTGAGGCCAATCACTGGTATTTAATCTGTTAAGAGAAGCAGACCAAGCGAAGATATTGAAATTTAATGGAACCTAACACACCTGGTGAAATTATAAAGAGGAAAGTCTATCAATTGAGGAGATATTAGAATTTTCTTGAAAGACTTAGCCATGTACCCAGATATCTCTAGGAGCCAAAATCCAACAGTCATTATGAATACACTGGAGGAAGGATGAGAGCTGATTTAGCAAATTTGTAACAACAAAGGATTCCCTATCATTACGATTACTTGCAAAATGAAATCCCAAGAGCATCTATTCTCCTACCCCGAACATAAGAAAATAGGGGAATTATGAACTATTGGGGGAAAGATGCTTTAAGAATCTTCCGTATCCAAAGATCGTCCCAAAATCAACACTATCTTAGATTCCAACCACAGATTGAAAATGATGCCAGAAAAGATGATAACAATTGTTTTGAGCTTCCACGGGCTAGCACACACAAGTTTTTTTTTTTTGATAAAAGAAGAATATTATTGATAGAGAAAGAATGTACAATGAAAGGTGGACAAGAAATCCACCAAAAACATCCAAAAACAACCGATACATGTGAAATTACTCTATAGCAGCTTTCCACATCTCTAGCTAAATCTCCCGAAGACAAACCCCGAAGAGTGAAGCTCCTTCGGAAAATGCCTCAACAATTTGCCAATAAGACAAATGTTCTTGAAGATCTGATTCCCAAGACCCTCTACACAAAGCCTCCCAATCCATTAAATGATCCTTACTATCCTCCCCAACCCTGCACCAGAGAAAACAACTTATGATAACTCCAAATGCTCCGCCACCCCATTGAATGAAAGAGACTAGTAGTTGATTGGAACACTAGCGAGACACTGATCTCTCAATGTTACCCTCCTTTCTTAGGGGGAGAAAAAGGGGCAACTTGCAAGCTGCCTAAACGTTTAGACACATTCACCACACTCAGATACCAAAAAAGACTAACGAGGAGGTAGGCCTTAATAAGGAAAACGGAGACCGCTTCATTAAAGAACCCACAAGGGAAGCATAAGAGGTCAAAACCGCGCTTCTGTGTGTTAATAACCGCTATGCGACACTTAGACAAAATGATCTTCAAGTGGTAAACGACCTTGAACACTTGAAAGAACCCTAAGGACATTCTTAAGCTTACCTAAGTCCTTATATAGGAACAATATAGTATCTTCCACCTATAATAGGTGGGAAAATCTAATCCCATTATTACCCATGCATGCATCCCTCAAGAAGACCCCTCTCATGGCTCCTAAAAGGAGGTTTTCTAAGCACATCCACTAGGTTGATCAAGAAAGGTGATCAACAATTCTGCCCTAATGAAGGATTCCCCCATAGGTAGTAATCCGTTGTTTGGGCTCCCCATTAATGAACACAGTAAACAAAGCAGATGAGACACATACGAGTCCATTTCCGCCACTAATTCCCTTCCTATCTGTCAAAAGATCAAGGAATCTCCAATTTCCCCGGTCGTAAGCTTTTTCAAAGTCTAGTTGAAAGAGAAGGCCCTTCCTCCTTAGTGACAAATAGTCAACAACTTCGTTAGCCACCGGAGCATCATTAGTTAGTTGTCAACGACAAATGAAAGCGCATTGGGCCTAAGAAATAGTATCAAAGTAGTTAATTCCGGATAGCGGTGCGTAGCGGCTGACTCCGAAAGTGGGATAGCGGATAGCGGGATGACCGCTATTTGATTTTTTTATATATATTTTATTTTTATATAATTAATAATCTAAAATTATATGCACATAAATACTAAAATAAGACAAAAATGACAAATATTACCTAAATTTCATAATATTTATAATAATAATAGCAATAAAACTCACAAGTCTTAAAACAATAACACAACTCACAAGTCAAAAGAGAAGAAAAAAAAGAAGAAAAGAAAAAAGAAAGGAAAAAAAAAACCGACAGAATAACAGTTCAAAAGAGAAGAAAAAAAAGAAAAAAAGAAGAAAAGAAAAAAAAGGGAGTCGCCGACAGAATAGAAAAGAAGTCGAGGTCGCTGAAGAAAAAAAAAGGGTGTCGGCGATACCTTCAGGCTTCAGAAAGGAAAAAAAAAAGAACGAAAGAAGAGAAGAGAAGAAAGGAAGAAAGAGACTTACCT
>JAOWAN010076024.1:0-10887 GCA_028566635.1 Lobelia cardinalis
CTTTCGTGTACGAATTGAGGGGGAGTGTTAAAGATAGATAATGTACTAGCCCATTTGTATAGTTTAGGCCCATTTGTGTTGTTAGTGTGTAAAGGCCCAAGCCTACTAGTGTAAATAGAATGTGAATAAGTTTGTAATGGGTGAGATTACTGATAATACAATTTACGGTTTATCTCTCTCTCTCTCTCCTCTCAATACATTTCTGGTTCTCTCTTCCCTGTTCATCTTCTCTGGCCACTGCCTCCGGCAGTGGTCCGGCGCCCTCTGCAATACCAAATCTATCAATCCATTCAACATAATTCTCTATCTTAGCTTGGAACTGAATAGAATTAACATAAACCACAATAAAGTCAAAGTAAGTGGCAGGCTTGCAGTTTTGCAACTATGCATCAAATAATTGATATAAGAAGCATGATCCACATTTAGAAATACTTACAGATGGAGTTGATTCATAAAATAGAGCGAGAGTCAGCGTCCTGACATGTGGGATCCCACTAAGAAGCCAGAACTTTAAGACTAGGAGATACAGAACTTTAAGACTAGGAAGCCAGATTGAAGCAGGAAAAGGAAGGAAGCTGTGTACCAACATTAATTCCACAAGTGTTTCGCTAATATAAATGGAAAGAGAGAGATCAACAGGGTCTCCTAAACTTAAGCAAATTATATACATCATCTGAACATTGCGACTAATGGTAGCATCAATCCAGGAATGCAAAATATCGACATGAATATAAAGATAATCGACACGACAGATGGAAGGGGATGCAATTTACTGAAATGTAATACCCTATTGACAAAATCAGCAAGTAGTATAACATTTAGTTCTTCTTGGTCTTCAAAAGTCAGTTCCCGCTCCTCAGAAATATCAGTGTCATCGAAGATGAGGGTAGGGGCGTAAACCCAAAGGTAACGCCATGGCGATGAGAGAATGCTAGTTCCAACGGCGAGCTTTGTGGGAAGAAATGAAAGAATGTGACACAAAATGGAATCATGTAAGCTGCTTATCCTATCTAATTCAATTCCCCAGTCCCACCGAAATCCATAACTTTACCTTCCTCTCTATTTCCTGGTATACAACAAATTACAAACATATATAAAAAAAAAAAAAAAAAACAAAGAGCTACATATAAAAGGAAAATTAAAGCTGAGACATAGAAATGATAAATTAAGATTCTTTCATAGAATACCTGAAGAATCTAACGGGAAGCATGGCGTGCAAAATCTGATGAGCGCCTAGGCGTTCTGATAGGAGCGCCAAATGCACTTATATGTTATAAATTATGCACTTATATGTGTTATAAAAATGCATATACTAATTATGAACATATTAATAATATAATTATTATGTGCATTTTATAACACATATAAGTGAATAATTTATAACATATAAGTGCATGGCGATGGCGGGGTACAACGAAATGGTAGACGTAGGGCCAGGGTTAGGGTTTTAAGTTGACTGGTTCGAAGCGTTAAAATACTCACTCCGTTTAGCTCACTCACGCACTCCTCCCCGTCATCTCCGATGCATTTGCGACCGGTAATTAAAGGGCCATTCTTTTCTTGTTCTGACTTTTATGCAATTTTCGGGCACATAATTTAAAAAAATATATTTTTAAATTTAATGTATTTTTCCAATATATTATATATAATTTATTTTTAAATTTAAAAAATATATCATATTTAAAATGTTTTATATTCTTAATTTTACCTATTTTTCAGTATATTGATATAATTTTTATATTTCTTTAAATTAAAATTTTAAAAATATAATTAAATTTAGTATTTAAAATTTTATAAATAAAATTTTAACATATGGCCAAGAATTACTCAATCCTTCCATATTCTCCCCGCAGTACATTTAGAAAAATAATTAGCTTTTTAAATGTGTAAATTTTTTTTATAACTTTAGAAAAACTTTTACGATTCTTTTTTCTTATTCTAATGATGTTATTTTAGGCACCAAAAAATAATTTGGAAATGATTCAAACGTATTTTGCATTTACTAATATCGCATTTTCTTTCTAGAGAAGGAATTTCACACTGCATCGAGGAGCATACTGTGTACAGTGTACTTACTTCAACAGCGACATATTTTCATTGGAATATATACCGAGCGCCTAGACACTTCTTTCTAGGAGTGTTCAAGGAGCAAGTGTTTTATGTTTATTTTTGTTGGTTTTGATTTTGTTATAGTTTTATAATTTTGTCTTTTAAATTTGAAAAAATTACATAATAGTGATGGAGAGAGAAAGAGAGAGAGAGAGGATGATAGTTGTGATTTGATGTGATGTTTGATAGAATATAAATGTAATATATGAGGTATGTAAAAATAGTAGGTAGAGAGAGAAAACTTGTGTTTTTAAAACTTAAATGGTGAACAAGTTTTTGGTATGTTTGATAGGATATACAGTTTTTTGTTTGAGATTTGGAATAATGTATACTATTGGACAAAATGGAGAAGAAGATTTCCATGGGTGGTGTTTGCGACGGTAGCGGTGAATGGTGATGTTGTTTATTTTTTGATTCAAATTTTTTTAAAGTTTTTAATTAATATTGTTTAATCTTATAAAATTAATAAATTAAACATAGTATGAGTAGAAGGGTAAGAAGGTCTTTTTAACAATTTTTTCCCAAAATATATGCCACATCAGCGCCAAATAAGCACCACGTATGATTAATATTGCCACATCAACTGATCAACCCCTTCAATTTAGATTAAAGGATTAAATTAGGTTATAATTGATAGGTTGTGTATTAGACCTATAAAAAAAAGTTAGGATTACTTAATTGTATTATAAATTAGGTTATAATAGTATTTGGGGCCCCCAATATGCTGATCCGTATGCACTTCTGGAAGACAAAAGGATATCACAAGCTGCACCCTATCTAAACTGAAGCAGTATGCCCCTCCATAGACAACAGCTTCTGTCAACTTCTACAATAGTCATCTGATGCAAGATCTTAGCCATTTTATTCTGTCACCTGATTGGCTGAAGAAGATATGTTGCTATAGTTGTGATGTGAATGTTGCAAGAAATGCTCATTCAATTGAGGTTTCTCATCTTCAGTCATTTGTATCTATGACTTTCTATTTGGTGACAGGAAAATTCAGCTTTGAACATTGAAAATTCACCTTTGAACATTTGTATATATATACTCCTTTCGTTCGTTTTAATTGTCCTGAAATTGACATTTTTCCCACAATAACATGTCGCTATAGTTAAATCGAAACGGAGGGAGGGAGTACAAGTTTAATCAATGGATAATATGTTTTTCCCACACCAACATGTTTCTACCTTTTTACAGCCACAGAAAATATGAGAATTTCTACCTTTTTACATCCATAAAGAGAATGTGATAATTCAACCTGAGAATGTTCTACGACAATCAATGGATAAACCTAAAAATTTTAGGAGTAAGATTGGAAGGGTTTGAAAGAGCGTAGAGACGTATAGAGTCCTAGAATAGATCCAGCTGCAGCAAGAAGAGAAATGATCAAGCATACTAGGGAAAGAAGCTTCATCCAGACCCAGTTGAAAGAATATCTGAGGATCTTCTTCTGTGCAATATACATCTCTATGGGAAAATACACCGACAGTGGCCAGAACCCAATAGCACCAATAAGTCCAACGAAGTCATTGAAGAATGGGAATAACATTGCGACGGTGGTCGTAAATATTACGAATATTGTTCTCCAAGTCAACCTCAACACATTGAAGCTGAAACCCCCAATGGGATTTTCTTCATGAACAATTTTGCTTTCTGGCCATTTTTTTCTGCTCCAGGTCTCCACCAATGCAAATACTGGCTGGCCAAATACCTACAATAATGCAATATAAGAGCTAGTAAAACAATGTCCAAATAAAATCAAAACTCCGCCCCGCAACACAACATTTAGGCTCTGTTTTGGAATTGTTCCCAACTCTGTTCCGACTGGGGTTTGTCTTCTCTACTTGGTTTGAATTGACTGCTTGTAAGCCCATGGGATCAGATTGACTGCTTTCATTTTCTGGTTTTATGTTATAGACATTGGTGGTAAGAGTGTAATCAACTGAGTGCAGATTATATGAATGGAAAAAGTTTATGCATTTGTACTTGTTTTCAAGCCCTTAAAGATCTTGTGCACAAATCTGGGTAGTTGTAGGATTTTCATACCTGATAGGCACCAACAAGATGAATAATGATGCAAATGTTGGCAAAGTCAACAAGCCAAAAAGGCTCATAGAAACCAAATTCAGTCAAGAAGTTTCCTGGTGCATCATTGCCGAATGCTGCATATCCAAATATCCCACACATCATGTAAAAGAGGGTAGTGAAGGAGATCCCAGCAAAGGTAGCCCTCTTCATGACTTGATTCTCCGGTGGACTTGGTTTTAGCGTGTCTTGTATCTCAAGGAGGACAGCTGAGAAGGAATATGCAAACGCAATGTTTCCGAGGGCGGAGAAGGTGTTCCACATTTTTTGCATAGGTGGTGTGCCAATCCCAACCGGCACCCCTGTCATGCTCGTCTTCGGATGTGTACCTCCTTCAAGACAAGAAGTCAGATTTCTTCCATTTAGGTCAATTTAGACTTATGTTTATGAGAAATTGATGAACGAGGTGAAATCCACTGACCTACAACTTTGGCTAGGGAAAGACCGATACCGATGGAAGAGTAAGTGAAAGACATGACAGCAGCAACAATGGATATATATGAAAGGTTATGGAAATTGGGTACTTGGCTGAAAATCACTTGTACAACTCCGAAGATGAGAATATACTTGTTCATCAATGTGCGACAATTTGCATCATGACCTTTGTTATGAAAACAATTTGATTTGTGTATAGCCCTGGTAAAGCAAGAAAGAAGAAGAGAATATCAGAAGCAGAGAACTCTATGTGTGTGTGACAATTTGCATCATGACCTTTGTTCCTTACGCCATGCTTATAGAAGTAGTGATGGTGTATCCAATGTTTGATCCAACTAGATTTGCATATTGTAATATGGCGCAGAGCAGAATCTTATATCCTCCTGTGTACAGAAGGTGCAGTGAGTCAAACATATATATATATATATAAATATACCTATATACATTAATTTGCGAAAATTGTGTTCCTAAACTCAAAAAATATTTGGGAAAAAATGCTTAAACTCAAGATTGTTTAATTTTGGTCCTTATATTGAAAAAATTAAGTGCAATTGGTCCTAAAATTTAATTTCAATCCAATTAAATTTGAAATAGAAATAAATATGTATAGTATTTTCACTTTTTTTTTCCCCTTTTTTCCCTTTTTTTACTTATTCTTTTTATAGAGAATGAAAAAAAAAGTTAATTTGACGGAGAAATTGAGTGATTTTGATATTTTTATGTCCGCCATTATCAAGCGTCATGTATGATTATTTCTTTTTCAAATTTAATTGGAGCAAAATTAGAGTTAAAGACCTATTGCGGTTGATTTTTTCAGTACATGGACCAAAATTGAGCTATTTTGAGTTTAAGAATTTTTTTCTCAAATATTTTTTGTGTTGAGGGACCATTTCTGCAATTTGTCCAATTAATTTTTTGAGCTTACAGAATGGACGTGCATTAAAGTGTTGTACGTTTTGAATAAAGGAAAATGTATTTGAGTCTTGTCTTTGGAATTTTCATTTGAAGGGAGAATTTCAAAGAAAAAGAAAAGAGTAAAAAAGAAAAATACCAAGATTGGCCTTGACGGCTCCGGTGTAATTGTAATTTCTCTTGCCAGTAACAGGATCGGGGGATCTGTAACAGTCAGCCTGAAGGATGGAAGTGTACCAGGTGATGACGGAGAAGATTACCAGGGAGATGGGCCCAGCAAACCAACCCAATTGTGCTATGCACCATGCCAGTGACAGCACCCCTGACCCAATCACTGATGTTATGATATGTGCGCTCGCAGTCCAAAATGTCCCTAAAATTCCACACCCCCACAAAAACAAAACACCGCCAACATGTAAGACTTTTCAATCAAGTCGAGAAAAAAGCCCATTAAAGAAAACACAACAATGCGAAACACACAACACACTTACCAGTTCTGTTTTTGCCATCATCAGCTTCACCTCCTCCACCGAGACCCTTTTCTACCTCCATCTCTCTCTCTCTCTCTCTCTCTCTCTCTCTCTCTCTCTAAGTACCAAACTTCTTGGAAGTGGCGAGAGAAATGGGAGGAGATGGCAATTTAAAGAAACGGGGAGTCAATCAAAAGAAGGGGGAGGGAGGGGTAGGTGTGAAAATTTTCAACAAAGGTCAAGGATTAAGTCCTTCCTTTCCAATCTGGCGCTAATCATTGTAATCTTATAGTATCGCTATTGTTGTAGGATCAGAAGGGCAATGTAATATTTTGAAAAAAAAAAGGAAATTATTGTTAATTAATTATTTTTTATTATTTATGAATGACATTTATATACTTTGACCAATTGGACATATCAAAGTTGGACTGAACTTGGAGTATACATTTTGATTTTGTTTTTTTAGGTAAGGTTGTTATTTTGAGTAAATTGTTTTAAATTAATTAAAAAAGAATTATAGTCCTAATTTTAAGCGTCAGTTACAAAAATTTTAGGAGTTTATATAAAGTGTCAGTATTAGCAAGTTTTAGGTCTTTATAAAAATTGCTTGAAATAAGAAACGGCGGAAGGTTGAGAGATAGGGAGATAGCGCAACCACCTTCTTCTTCTTCGTCGTCGTCGTCTCTGCAGCTAGCGCTAGATCGGCAAGATGAGTCATCCATCAAATTTTTTATAGCTTCATGTGTGATTCTATAATCTAGTTATGATGCATAGTAGAAAAGGAAACATAATAATTATTTTGAAAATGATGGAGTATGCATCGAGTTAATTATGAAAATTCAGACTTTGACTTTAATTAGCATAATTTGGTTTAGATTTTTGAGGATATTGAGGATCTGGGAGATCGATTGGTGTTAGAATTTTACATAGAAAATGGTGTAACGTACGGCAGCCATAGTTCAGTGTGTGCGCGATGGAATATGCAACTATTTCGTTGGATAGATATTTTTGTTTCTTGTGTGTGAGGTTAAGGGAATGATCAGTACATTATTTAAGTATTTGGGTGTGTGCTGTTATTGTGTTTTTAAAAGGAAGTGAGTGATTTTGCAATCGAGAAGAGTTAGTGATTTGTAGAGAAGAGTTGGATTGGTGTGGATTATAAGTTAAATATTAGTGGTTAATACAAATGATTTGGTCAGTAATTCTATCTTGAATGAAGTCAATGTTTAGTTCTAAGCTACATCTTTTTATTGTTTAGGTCCGAGTACAAGTCCGCAAGCAAGTAATTCGAGACGATTGTAATTTGCAAAGGCAAGAAATTATACTTCTTTAGGTTATTTCGATACCTTATTTTTTGGCATATAAGATTTCCAGAGTATTTATTGACAAGCGTTCTTTTGATACGTAACACCGACTTTGTGTTGGTAACTTTCTTTGACTCCGTCGTTTCGTTTATTTGTACTCCTTAAATTTGATCAATTCGTTTTGTTTACTATTACATGATATGATTGTAATTACTTGGATGCCTTGCTTACGTATTATATTTCTCCATTAATCAAAGTTATTGATATTCTTTCGTACTTCTTGAATTGTCGATTAAATGTACACGTAATTGTTGTTCACGTGTATTTATATTAATATGTTGGTGTGCTATTTATTTGTAATCGACTATGATCACTAAGATGAACAACTGGTCGTATGGGGTTAAATGTGACATTTTGACCTTCGAAGGCAATTTGTATGCCGCTTGGAATAACGGTGTTGTATCCGGATTTTGTATCCTTCGTAGTTTTGTTTGATTGGGTCATTAGACCGCTTAGCTGATCGTAGTATTTATGATTTAATTTTTCTGACTTTGTTTTGTGATTTGCACTTTACATGAAATTATGAATATTATTGTTATTTCAATTTCGTTTCGCTATTGTTAAATCACGATATTCATTCCAAGCGTCCACCCTCCTTAGTAACCGGAGGGGAACGTGTATGAATGGGCATTTGTTTGATCATTCCTTCCATCTCTTTTCCTTTTCATGTAATAGGTGGATTCGACACGACTGATTTGATCGAGCTGAAAGGGCTTGAATAGCTTTTAATAAATTCTTAACATTTGTTATTTATTTCATTATTCGATGTGAGAGAAAGAGAAACTCTAGTGATTCGCTTTGACTTGTAATAATAAGATTGCAAGATTTGAACTCTTTCATATTTGATTACCATGTTAAGGTTGTTATGGGAAGTTCGATATATTCAGTTTTTTTTAATATATTATTTATGTTTAGAAATTTTCGGGGCGTTATAGGCAATGTGCAAAAAAAAAAAGCGAAAAATAAACAGAAAAATATACCAATTATTATACAATTTATACAAATACATCAGCATCGATCGTCTAAATTTCGGAAAAGCACAAGTCTTATTATGCTAGTGTTAGTGTGTTGGTGGGGGGGGGGGAGGTGCAGTGGCATTCATCATATCGAGTCTTTAGGAGTAGGATTGGAAGGGTTTGAAACCGAATCGAGTCAAGAAGTTCCCTGGAGCATCATTGCCGAATGCTGCATATCCAAATATCCCACACATCATGTAAAAGAGGGTAGTGGCGGAGATCCCAATAAAGTTAGCCCTCTTCATGACTTGATTCTCCGGTGGGCTTGGTTTTAGCATGAGGTGAGAAGGCATATGCAAAAACGCAATGTTTCCCAGGGCGGAGAAGGTGTTCCACATTTTATCCATAGTTGATATGCCAATCCCAACATGCACCCCTGTCATGCTCGTCTTAGGATGTACACATCCTTTAAGACAAGAAGTAGCCAGATTTCTTCCGTTTTGGTCAATTTAGACTTATGTTTACAGGTAAGTGATGAAAGAGGGTGAAATCCACTGACCTGCAACTTTGGCTAGGGAAAGACCGATACCGATGGAAGATTAAGAAAAAGACATGATAGCAGCAACAACGGAGATATGTGAAAGGTTATGGAAGTTGGGTACTTGGCTGATAATCCTTAATGTGTGATAATTTGCGTCATGACCTTTGTTATGAAAACAATTTGATTTGTGTATAGCCCCGGTAAAGCAAGAAATTAGAAGAGAATATCAGAAGCAGACAACTCTATGTGTGCGTGGTGGGGGGTGGGGGTAGGGGGTTGTTCCTTATGCCATGCTTATAGAAGTAGTGATGGTGTATCCAATCTTTGATCCAACTAGATTTGCATATTGTAATATGGCGCAGAGAAAAATCTTATATCCTCCGGCTTACAGAAGGTGCTGTGAGTCAAACATATATGCATAAATATACCTATATATTAGTAAATTAAAATTTTGAGCTTACAGAATGGACGTGCATTGAAGTGTTGTATGTTTTGAATAAAGAAAAATTTATTTGAGTCTTGTCTTTGGAATTTTCATTTGATGGGAGAATTTCAAAGAAAAAGAAAAGAGTAATTTTTTTTTTACCAAGATTGGCCTTGAAAGCACCGGTGTAATTGTAATTTCTCTTGCAAGTAACAGCATCAGGGGATCTGTAATAGTCAGCCTGGAGGATGGAAGTGTACCACGTGAAGACGGAGAAGATTCCCAGGGAGATGGGCCCAGCAAACCAGCCCAATTGTGCTACGCACCATTAGGGGTGTTAATGCGGGCGGTTTAGGCGGATGCGAGTTATGCGGTGCGGGTAATGCGGTTTTATAAAATTTTCAAACCGCCCGCACCGCACCGCATAAGGTGTTGAAACTGCACCACCTAACCCGCGGTTTGAGCGGGCGGTTTATGCGATTTTTATGCGGTTTATGCGACGACAAACAAGTAAGAAATGGAACGAAATTAAAAATAGAAAAAAAAATGGAACCGCACCAATTTACTTTCAAATTTCAATGACTACCAAACATTAAGCAACATGGTCTTTTTATTAATCGTACAGTCTATCCCTTACCAAATTATCCCTTCGAATTGACTGAAAAGAAAAAGGAGATAAAAATAGAAAGAGGAAAAACAGCTGCAAAACAGACAGCAGCAAAATAGCAGCAAAACAACACTGCACCAGCAGCAAAATAACACCAAAATCGCAGTAAAATAGCACCAAAATAGCAGCAAAAGCACCAGCAGCAAAACAGCACCAAAACGGCACTGCACCAGCAGCAAAACAGCACTGCACCAGCAACAAAACAGCACCAAAACGGCACTGCACCAGCAGCAAAACAGCACCAAAACGGCACTGCACCAGCACCAAAACAGCACCAAAACGGCACACAACACAAGAACATCAGCAACAACAACAAAGCAAAAAAAGGGCAGCAAAGCAAAAAGCTTTTCCATCACTACTCCCCTCAACAACTAATGTAGTCTGACCCCCATCTTTATTTACAGCATACGCTTTACAATTTTTTAAATGACTTCTAAGAGACGTCGTACCATGAACATGAGGTTGTGCCTCATACATTTTACCACAATAGTTGCATGAAGCTTTAATACACTCACCTTGATCTTTTTTTATCTCCTTGAAATGATCCCAAACTATTGATGTTTTGCCCCTTTTTCGTTTTGACTTCACGTCCACGGTTTCACTCTCTTTTGGAATCTCTTCACCCAATACAATAACATTCGACATCTGAGGAAGATTAACGAAGAAAAACAGTAAATTAGCAAGCAGAAATGAAAAGCATAATATGTACATATATAAATTCCATGCTTTAACAAGGAAGTAGGCACAACATCATCATCATACGACCACTAAATGGATATTCACAAACAAGATACTAAAAGCTTCCCAGAACAAGATTTAGCTATTAACTACAAAATTCCGTGGACAACATTTAGAAGAAACAAAGTCCTGATATTATTTTGTACATAAAGGATATAGAAGTTGGAAACATTATTAATTGATTCT
>JAOWAN010076054.1:0-10883 GCA_028566635.1 Lobelia cardinalis
CACACTCTCTCTCTTTCTCTCTCCATCACTATCATACCTTTATTAAAAGTCAAAGGGCAAAATTGTAAAACTCCTACTAAACCAAAACCAACACAAAACACAAACAAAAACAAAACATATCAAAAAACCCCACTTCCAAACACACCCTAAGCATTCACTGAGCCTGTTCTTGTCAATGAATAGTATAATAATTGAAGCCTGACAACAAAAGTCCTACTCATCTACCGGGTGGAATCAAGCAATAGCTTCTTTCTCTACAATTACATTGTTAAAAGCTTGCATTGGTATCTCACCCTTTTTGCAGAAGTGATAGCCACTTAACCTTCCCACTTTCAGTATAGACTTCATATACTTTCAGTTATTACTTATAATGTCAACATTCAGTAAAACGTGCATAAACCATTACATTCAACATCGCACATAAAACCTTCGATGAGTAGCATACACATCAGGAGGATTCGAGTTGGCCCAGTTCTCAAACCAACCCAACTAAAATCATCTTACTGAATAGAAGCCCAAATAACACATGGGCTCCAAAGGATCAAATTTTTAGTTATTAGGTTTAAAAGAAAAGGAAAAGCAAAGAAAGATGGATCAGTTCACAAATTTCTAACTCTCCCAACATTTTCGAGGGCTGAGAAGAGAACATAGACTGATTCAGTGAATGAAGTATATGAATGCTCAGAAAAGTGAAAGTAAAAAGGGCATGGGAGCTAAACAGATTAAGTTAACATTTTACTATTATATTTAGAGTTCAAATTACTGTTCAAGAGATGAACGGCGTTCAGAAAAACTTTCAGGCAATTCAAGAGTATGGTTATTTGATTGTTTAAAAGGTTATCAAGTTTACACACTAAAACAAAACCAAGAAAAACAGAAGGCCTAGCCTTCCACCACTGCTGGGAAGAAATTGTCCCCCCGGCTGACCCCCAAATCCCAATTAAGAAGTTTTCTTCATTTTTTTTCTTTCCTTTTACCGTATTGAAATCGAAGGCTGTTAATGAACTTTTATGATAATTAAAGACGACATTTGTAATCACAAAAAGCAAAGCGCCTTTAAGTAATCTCTTGGACATTTAGTTGAAAAAAACACCTGAATCATCATGTGCTCTTCCGATGCCCGATACATAGTATTTGGCTTCTTACAAAATTGACGGGGAGAACGTCCCTCATCAAATGACAGAATGATAGTCCTAGTTCTAGTATGACCACAACGTAGCTGTGGCATGCTAATCCGTTACATAGTAGTGCTACGAACACAAGTGTTGATCTTATGTTAAGGGAAAGCATTTGCTGCAGTTACTAAAGGCAGAAAGTTCGATTTATTTATTTCAATATGCTCGGGATTGGGAAAAGAAAGAAGCAGAAGAAACTCATAAGGGAAAAACGGTTGACTACCATGAGCATCCGCGATAAAATGATAAATTCAAACTGCAAGAAACAAAAAGAAATAATCCATACCTCAGAAGGAAGCAAAGGTCGGCGATGGTTGATTCCATAACGGTAACCATACTTCTCCAGGAAACTCCATATACCTTCTCCAATTCTTGTCCTAGATGGTACCTTCAGCTCCAAAGAGAAAGCACCATCTGTGGTTTTAACATCATTTATGGAGATTTGTGAAGCCTCCTACAATACCAAATAAAATCATAAATCACAAAATGAACTGCATAGTCCAACCAACTCTTATCTCTCCATATGCCAACTAATCACATCCATTATCTTTCACAGCTCAATAACCAACAAACTTCATTCTATTAAGGGTTCTCCTACCAAATGCCTATATGACTCATTAATAATCAAAAAGTTGAAACGACTGGGTGGCTATTTCAAAGTGTTGATGTTGATTCCCATGGTTAAACATTTCCATTTTTTCGATTCATAACAAGTGTCCAAATCCCCTAGTTCTCTGCATTAAAGGAACCCGAGGAAATCTACTAACAAGATACGATGAGGTTCGGTTCCACATCATAAGAAAGCACAAACAATCTGCCCTACTGATTTAACGTAGCCACTAAAAAGTGGATTTTCCTGAATCTAACAATGATGTGAATAACCCTCTCCCTCCCAAGAAAATGTCAAACAAACATTTAGAACTTGAAAAAGATTATGCATAGCTAACTCAGAACGGGGACAGAGGGGAAAGGAGAAATAACGGTATTTCTATCGATGTGTGCTCATTTATTTCTGACGGAGCTAATAAGCAGATACCATGCTAAGTTGACCACGTGCATTCTCGGATGTCTTTGAAACTGCCAATAAATATTTAGTTATCTTCCGCCACTAATTGGATAAATCATGTTGTAGTCAATTTATTAGGGGACTGACAGTAGTTAGGGTATCTGAGTCCAATTCGTAATATGATTAATAGTACTATTGTGTTGCTTTTGGACTTTTTGTCTTTTGATTTTTAGTTCTGCTCCTAAACAAGCTTGTCTAATAATGTTAATCCACCCCCCAGTGATATAGCATTCAATGTCATTTAAGATTAGACTTCACGGAAGTTGCCTGCAAGCATGGCAATCACTTACGAGGGTAGGCTGCTTCTTCCCCCTTTCGATTTGTCTCGCCCCTTTTCAAGCCACATATAGCCTAGGGCACATCTCCAGACGCTGTCCAAATTCATTTTTTGGCGGAATTTTTCAAATTTTATATTCATCTCCACCCAACCCTTCTCTAAGGCTAAGCCATCACAGGAGAATTTTCCATGTATTGTCCTACACAGCCCGTGTACAACTGATTGGGAACATTTGTTACGATTCCAATTATTTTAAGACTACAGATATCAACCTTACATGATCCTCTAAAAATCATTTGATTCATTTCAATCATACGCACAAATAACGTAAAGCTACCAAAGAGCTTTAAACAAATAAGGTTTGGAGAAAATAAAATTGCTGATAACTGCAACGGCATTCAAATAACTAGGAACTTACCTCACAGCATGAAGAAAAGGCCCTTTCAAGCACGCCAATCTTTTTGGTGGAGAACTAGAAGTATGCAGCAAGAAGAAGCATAAGAATGAGAAAATAAAATACTAACCTATATCAGATATGAAATGCAGAAAAAAGAAAATATGAAAGAAATAATAAGAACTTCTAGAGTGATATGGCTCAAGTACATTCCAGTTAATTTGACAATCATTAGGGGTAGGAAAAACATATGTGATCAAACAGCTGTGTTCTTCACTACACTTCTCAAAAAGTGTCTTGAAACTCGAACCATAAGTGTAGTGCTTCAAATTCAAATCTCACTTACGTCAATTAGAGCACAGCTCAAAAATTACCTCTTATTTCAGTTTTAATATATTTTGATACAAAAAAGTGTCATTAATTAGAGAGAAAAGAAAAGAATTTTCCATCCATCTTCACTTCAAATGTTACAGAAATGATGGTGTGACAGCTAATCCAGCACTTTTCTTAAGACAGTTCAAGTTATCTGTTTCAAACTTGATCTTCAAAAACCCTCGCCCGGTTTAATACCCGAAAAGTTCAGAGATAAGACACAACAAACATTAAATGACTCCATTTGACAGTGTTCAACAAAAGAGTACCAACATTAACCAAAAGTCCTCGAGCCAGTGCTGGAAACATAACTGAAAATGACACTCTCCCAACACTCTAGGACACTCGTCAACCATGGTTCATACTGTTCATTTCTTTCAAACCTGTGCTTCTTAGTAATGCGAAGGGATTGAAGTTGAACTGAAATTTTATTTCCAAAAGACATAGGTTGAAAGTGAAACATATGGATTTTTAAGTGCTGGACATGCATACAGAGACATTTGAGCATATAACTGTACTGTTAATTTCTTTCAAACATGTGCTTGTTAGTAATGCAAAGGGTTGAACTGAAATTTTATTTCCAAAATGGAATAAAAGTAAAACAAGCGAAGCGTAAGGCTTTTTTGGTGTCACGCATGCATACAGAGACATTAGAGCATAAAACTGTGAGTGTGTAATCTTCATAGACATGTCCCACGGTCTTTTGTCGACTTTAATTTTTTTTTAATGTTTAATCTCTAAGGGATGCACCAGATTGTGTTATGTAAGTCGGGTACAGAGGAAAAATGGTTGGTCCATTAACTATCCCTAGATGTAAGAAGGAAATTAAAACATCCGGCCGCTAATAAAAATCTACCCTTCTGAATTGGGGTGAAAAGTGGAAGGAAATTGAGCAAAACTTTGAAATAGTTAAAGAAATCTATAATGCCCTTTAGGCCCATTCTCAGAATACAATCATAATATATTTAAAGCTTATAATAGTAAAACATATATTTAGATGAATTTTCTATCCCTCCCTTGTTTTTGAACCAAACAAGTGAAAATGATGCATTCCTGTTTTCTCCTGTGCTCAACCAAACAGAATGAAAGACGCCATCCAACTCCTAGGGCGGGCTAGAAAAACTATAACTCTCAACAAGGAAGACCTTGACATGGTGGAAGTCATCAGTTCGAGATACTAAGGTTGTGTTTGGATGGGTGATTTATTGATTTGGTTTTGGGTTTTCGTAATGATTAAAGTAAAAAGTAAGAGAGAGATAGAGAGAAAAACTGTGGGACCAATGAGGGAGAAAAGTCAAAAATCAAAAACCATGGATGAAAGTCATGCACAAGAACACAACCTAACTATATCTACTTCCAAATTTTGATAAACTTGTTTCTTAAAGGAACTCAATCGAGAGTATATTCAGCTTGTTTAACTACTAAAGCTTTGGACCATGAAACACATACTAACAGTTCTTTAAAACATCACATATATATATATATATGCAGAGTAAATTGACTCCAAAATGTATAGCTCGAGAAAATAAAAGAAAGACCAGGGCAAGTATAAGAACTGTCACAGTATCTTATGTTCTTTCTTATATACCTAGCTAAATTGATAAAAAAAAAAGGATGCCTGTGATTCGCAATAACAAATCAGAGCAAAAAACAAAATCGTTTTTGCTTGTAGATATTTTTTTATACAGAATAAAGAATACTGTTGGGAGAAACTTTGTTTACTACAAATGAACACCTTTCTGTTCTTCATTTTCAAGCACTTGAGGCATAGCAAGCTGAGCATTCTCTTCAATTCACCAACATGTGAGGGGTGATATATTGGAACAGGTAGTTCAATATACCCAAAATGACCTGCAACAGGGTAGATGAAAGAAATATAAAGGTAAACTCGGTAGAACATAAATTTTGTGTATTCTTTATTTCACACATTTTCTGATTGTATAAATACAAAACAAATTACTACAGAAAAAGTCATATATGAAAGTGTGGCATACCTTCACACTGCCCTGGTTCAGCAGTGCCACAAGATTCACATTTTCCAGCTTCAAGGGGAAGTCCAAGAAAAGGATTGGACAGCTGACTCGCATGGCTGATTGGGCAGTCACTATTGGAAGCAGTACACTATACAGAAACACATCCAAAAAGAGGAAAACATACTACAGACTCAGTTATTTATCAGCTCACAATTTCATGCATGATTCAGAGATACAATCTGTTATTTTTCCAAATTTTCAAGAACAATCCTAATTGGGAGCATATCCTTGTAAAATTACACCATAAAGTATCCTGGATTGTGCTTTAACTCTTAGCCACTAAACTTACTAAGAAAACTAGGAATCAACACAGCATTGGACCAACCAATATAAGTACTCTGAATATCTTGTAATATACTCTACAAAGAAATGAATGTGAGTACATCTTTGCTGAAAATAAATGGGGGAAGACAATCCATAAGCCAACTAAGGCTTATAACACAAGTTGCAAATCCAACTCAAAACAATTGAGTGAAAAGGAAATAAAAATTGTACTCACAATTTCTTGGCGAGTCGCCAAACTGAATCTGATCCCTGTTATTTTGCCATCTAAAACTGCCGACGATGAGCTGCTTTCTTCCATTGTTAACAGAAACCTTCGAAGAAAATAAACATGGGCGGAGGCCCAAATAAAAAGGCCAGCTAAAGTCAGAAACAAATGCCTTACACCATGCAGAATTGTAGAGAAGAGAACTCAAGATGATCTATTCTAAATTAGGTTTTAAATCCCCATTGAAAACACAATTTACTGAAATATATGAGAAAAAAGGATGATAAGAAAATCAACTTATGTGTCTACAGAAACAAAACCAGACCATCAGTTATCCACATTTCTTTGGCAGAGCACAAGTAAGTGAGTAACACAACACCCCCATAAAATCAGCTTGCATAACTATATAACTATCACCAAAAAAAATTAATAATGTATTCCAGTCCCAAATATGAGTGTTGGTTTCTAGCTTTTCATGATACATAAAGACTTTTCAAGAATTAAGTAGCATATATGCATGAATATCCATAGTGTTCACAGTAAGTCAATGCAAACGCTCTGAGATAATGGTTGATAAAGACGAATTTACTAGATTTATTAAATTGGTAATCATTTTATGAAAACATAAATATAGTTACTAACCGACATTTGACCAAACAGATCACGCATGTACAAGGCACTCCAACATTGCAATTCACACAAATGAGCAAGCCATTATCAACAGATGCACCAAGAAAACAAAAATGACCTAATTTTTCAGGCTCTCAGCAATCCCAACAATCACAGAAACCAGCTTAGAGGCAAAACAAACAATATTCTAACTTGAGTTCGGTTTGTTTTGAAAAAATCAATAAATTCATGGCAAAAAAGATAAACATCAAGGGTGTATTTGCCCGTGGGGCTTATCGCATATCGTTCGGCAAAAAGCCAAAAAAATTGTTCACTGTTTCAAAAACATTATTTTTCCCATCAAACCTGCTCTTTTTATATACTCGTATACTTAGCTTTATATCCTCTCAAACAAAACATCAAATCACAACTATCACTCCTTGCCTATCTTTCCCCATCACTAATCGTGTAATTTTTTAAAATTTTAAAGGGCAAAATTATAAAACTCTTACAAAACCAAAAAACGCTCAAAACAAACACAAAAACAACAAATTCTAAAAAAACATCCATACACACCAGAAATTTCATCGGAAACTTAAGCAAGCAAAAAAACATGTCCAAAACGTACATGCATTCATGTAAACACATTCCTAAAAGAGAAAAATCACCTCAGAAAAATAGCAGGAAAAACAAGAGCGAGAAAAACCCTAGTTTCTAGAGTGAAATGAAATGCGAGCTATCATGAGAGAGGGAGAACGTTACCTCGGGAGAGAGAAAATTGCCGAGACAGAAAGTCGCCGTCGCTGCTCACACCAACATTGTGCAGAATTGAGGGAAATGGAGGGAGGTGGAAGAGCATGCAGTACTATAGTACCAGCGTGGGGTTTTTTCACTTTTGAAAATGCCGACTGGGTGTGAAGAGTGTGATGAGTGAGGGAAGGAGGAGGAGAGGGGAGGCAATTTGGGGGTTTTGGGTTTTTTCTTTTGCTAATTTTTGTTTTGAAATTTGGGGGAAGCGCACCTCCGAAAATGTGGCCAACTTGAAATTTGGAGAATTGATTTTTGGTGCTACTACTGCCTTTTTGTTTTGGTACAAAATTTGGTGATTAATTTGAGTACCGGCCCAATTTCGGGCAAAATCTGATGAGAGCTTAGACTCTTCGTTCTTTTAGGAGCGTTCAATGCACATATATGTTATAAATTATGCACATATACGTTATAAAATGTACATATTAATTATACCATTAATATGTGCATTTTATAATACGTATATGTACATAATTCATAACATATATATGCATTGGACGTTCCTAATAAAACCGAACGCCTAGACGCTCATCAGATTATCTGCCAATTTCGTGAGCATTAGTAATGGTAAACTGCCAAAAAGGAGTTACGAATTTTATATTTCAGCATACGGTAGGTGTGATTATTGTTCGATTTGATTCAATTTTAATCACTTTTAATTAAAATCATAATTAAATCAAAATTTTAGTTTTATCATTTTTTTAACCGAAACTTATTCGAGAATATGAAAAATCGATTTCTCAATTTTATATTTTTTGCTTCGATTTTTATAATTTTTTTTTTTTTTGTATGTCTGTGTCATTGAACACGGTGCAAAAAAAAAAAAACTTTAAAAATATACAAAAGTTGGTTACAACCCGTAACTGAAAAAAGATGAATACACAAAATTTGGTAAACATGAATTGAAAAAGTTATACAAATTATATAAAATCAATTTGTAACGATTTTTGGCTTGTATGGTAATTATTAAAGTCAAAAGGTTAAGAGATAATTAGATAAAAAATTGTGGAATGTATCAAAATCAAAAATTATATAAAATCAAACTTGTGATCCAAACACAAATTAAAAACATTGAGATTAAAAGATTGAATAGTAAAAATAACTCTGTTTACTTAGGCTCGGATCACGAATCTAATATATCACTACATTTGAATATCCCAACATCTAATATATATCACGTATTTTTAATATCACACTAAAATATCATTCAATATCACATATCAATATCAAACACTTTTCATTTATTACCCCTATACTTACATATTATTATAATAACATTTTATTTTCCCAATAAATTTTTTAAACATCACATCCATTATCTCTCCTCTCTCATCACATTTCCCTCTTCACACACTTAGAATCTCCCACGAAAACCTCCCGCCCTCTCTCTCTCTCTCTCTCTCAATATGTTCCTTGTCTTTCCACCTCATTCTCCATTGTTAGAGAATGAATAAATAACTGATGCTTCTCTTCCCTTCTCTATCCCCTCCTAATTTAGTTTCAATTTCAAATTAATTTTCAGTAAATTGATTGAACTGGGTCTCTCTCTATTTCTGTCTTCTCTAATTTCATCTACTCCTCTGTCTCCACCACACCGACAAGAACATCCTGCTTATCACTTCGCTAAGAGGGGTAGATTAAACTTGATGTACTATGCCGCTACGAGTTCGCGGATCCAAAGCGTCGTTCCTAGAAGCGTACTCCATGGCAGCTCTTTCTTCTATCCGCTGATCCAAGATCCCATCAAATTGTAAATAGTTTATGCAAATAAATCGTCGAATCCCTTGCGGGTCAAACCGTTTAAGCATGGGAAAGTAATCGGCAAAATTAGGCTTTCCTCCTAACTCCAGTAAGGTCCAAACTATCTCCTTGAATTCATGAGACGAGGCTGAATCATGTCGAGCCAAATCTATGGAGAATAAAAAGTTGGATAATAAATTCAGGGACGTGGTGTGTCCTGCTCTACCAATACCCATTGCTTCACCTCTCGAGCAACATTCATGGGCGTAGTCAAGAAGGTATACGACGACCCTCTTGCGTAGGCCCTCGCTCGCATCAAGCTGATGCAAGGCAAATATTTGCTCCTTGCATAGTTTTCTTAACTTTTTCCACCGAGTTCCGGCAGGCAAGAATACTATAGAACGATTGTTGTGATCGAGTATTTCACCTGCATCGACAGGTGTTCGGCCGGAGAAGGATGAGTCATGTTTTTGTAGTATTTCTTTGGCGAATTTTGGGGAAGAAACAACTATTGTGGTTATGCTTCCTAGCTTGAGGGACATTAAAGGACCATGAGTATTGGAGAAGGTTGCTAGTGTTTGATGGGGTTTGTCTCCTAGCGGTGGGAGCTTTATTTGTATGTGGAGAGAGAGGGAGAAAGTTTTGGAGATAGAAAGTGTGCAAAAAAAAATGGTGGGCTCTACATGTTCTTTATCTCTGCTTGACAAACAAAGTTGAAGACACAAAGAAAGTAATGATGGAGGAGGGTATTCTCGTCATTTAAATCATATACTCATATCACTCTTATTTTTTTATATTCATATCCTGAACAGTATCAAATCATCTCATATCATCATATATCGCATTCCTGATCTGACCCTTAAAAATAATAAAAATATTGATAAATTTTTGCTCATGCAATTGGGTGTGTTCACTTGGGTATTTTTCATCAAAGTTTTTAGTTTTTGATTTTTCTCTCTCACTGGTCGTACAAGTCTTCTATCTATCTCTCTCTTACTTTTTACTTTAATCATTACAAAAACTCAAAAATCAAATAAAAAACAATCCAAAATATTATTATTTTACTTTAAAAATTTATATAAAATTAAATAAAAATTATCGATAACTTTTTTGCACATATCACTCTCTTAAGTCATTTTATATAAAAAGTTACATCCACGATTTTATTTCTTGTCTCTTTTTATATATTTATGTTTTTGAAAAAGAAAAAAGAGAAGTATCCTCTATTAGGATATATTTAATTGAGTTGTTTTTTGAGCCGTGATTTCGAAAACTACTATTTCTTTGTTTACTTGGTTGGTTTAAAAAATTATGATTTTCTCTATCATACCTACTAATTTTACATATCTCTATACTCATTTTTACATCTTATCAAACATCACATCAAATCATAACTAAGACTCTATCTCTTTCTCTTTCTAATCATTTAATGTAAATTTTTAACTTTATAAGGGTAATATGAAAATTAACCAAAATAAAACCAAAAACCACAAACCCGAGTTGATTTATGATAACACATATCCCACATTGAGTGGAAATGATAAATCATTGTGGTTTATATGGAGTTCCTTACTATTCACCTAGTATCAAATCATTCATGGACTTTTGAATCATTTGTGATGGGCCGTTGACCCAAGTGGCCGCACTAGGTGCGGGCCAGTTGGTGGACTAGGTAGTGGACTGAGTTTTCGGGCTCGGATCGTTACATGATTAATGTTTTTGATTGGAATAAATCCAAGTTCTTTACCAAGTTGACAATCTGATTTTTTTGGCCCCTATTTAGACGCAGAACATCGGTTTTATTGTTTTTCATTTTTTCGTTATTTTTCAAACGTTAGATTCTTATATAATGAGTGGTTGAGATTAAGAAAAAAAAATGTTGAGCAAGTCAATTGCATCAACTGCTCTGAATTGTAATTT
>JAOWAN010076065.1:0-10883 GCA_028566635.1 Lobelia cardinalis
TGCATTTTATAACACATATATGTGCATTGGGCGCTCGATTTAGAATGAAGCGCCTAGGCGCTCATCAGACGGACTGCCTATACCCACCTTTATATCCTATCAAACATCAAATCAAATCACAATTACCACTCTCTCTTTCTCTCTCCAATCATTTAATGTAAATTTTCAAACTTTCTAGGGTAATATGGGAATTAACCAAAATAAAATCACAAAATCATAAAAAACATAAAAAAAAAAAAAAAAAAAAAACCAAACCTAACAAAAAATCAATCATCCAAACACATACTAAATGTGACGATCACAAATAACTGCCAGTTTTCAATTTTAGTTCCTACGAATCATTTCTAGACTTAATCTATCAATACTGTTGACATATTCCAATCATATAATTTATCGTCTAAATTTTTCTTTCAGACCATAATGTCATATCAGGGTTAAGTGAGAACTTTCAGATCGACTATGATTCTAATTGCAGCTTTATATTCATTTTTAGGGTTATAAATAACAGATGGAGGTTAATTTAACATAATCAAAATTCATACTCATGCAACCATGTCACAGCAGTAACAAGAAACAAAGTCACAAAACATGGAAAAGCAGTACCAGGCCATGGTTGCGAGCTATGGTAGACAATTTCGCCAACTTCAATACCAGTCTCCTCCCACGTTTCTCTCCTCACAGCCTCTTCTAAGCTTTCTCCTGGCTATGAAAAGTTAATGGATTACAATGAAGATGCAAAAAAGAGAATATTTCATCAAGCAAGCAACAGCGAAACGAACTTCTCAAACCACATAAATTATACTCCCTGTCGTCAATACAAAAAGTGAAATCACACCAAGTATTTTTTATATGGTTAATTATTATTGAAATGCATCACTTAAAATGTAAAAAGAGTGCTAAAAATGATTTGATTTAGTCTCATGAATGACTTAAGAAAATAGAATAGTAGACTCTTTGGTTAGAGCATGAGTTTCCTGAAGTACATCCCTAACAAGAGTTTGGATCTTCTGTCCAAAATTGTGTCCCATTTCCTGTCTCATCCTCCTAAAACCCCATCTTAACCCTTAAATCTTGACCCCAAAATCTTAAACTCTAAAATTAGTAAGATACGTGTCATTTTTAAGCGACGTGATAGGAGATGAGACACCATTTCGGACAGGAAATTCAAGCTCTTCTAACAAGTATAAACAATAGTATCAAGGTAGTGATTGCTAACACCAGTCAGCTATGTTAAAGAGCAGTTTGCTGAAATACGAAAGGTTTCTCAACCATTAAGGCTTTCATGGAGGTTACTTTTGGCCCACGGGAACATGTGAAGCTCAGTGTACACATGGCTACCGTTTTAGGATAGGCATTCATGGAGTTAGTGAAGGGTATACCTCAATAAAACCAGACAGGCAACTCCACATCCGAGGGGGAAATCTGGACTGTCTACCAAGAAGTACGCAATCATTCTTCTTATCTATTACCAACATAATAACAACCTGTAGTTGCAGACACATCCCAGTGAGAAAGAACATAACATTAGCACATGCAACATCAAATCCAAGAACAAAAATCCAAAGAATGGAAATCATGACGATCACTGTACCGGATCCACACGGGGATAAATCTTCTTTTTGCACGACTCATTTACGCATTGCTTCCTTCTCCCAGCTTCTATTGGGACCGTCTTTCCACCACAAAATCCACAAAAGCGAGATGTATTATGCCATTCCAATAATGCCCTTGCCTGATCAATTTCCAATATAAAGATTGTAATAATAACTCAAGGAAATAAGTCACAGAGTGCTATACTAATATTTAAGAGTTGAGCTAAAAGTCATGATATATACAAATAAGATCTCATGCTTTCAACTGTCAATCCCAATACAGTGTTCCCCCTAATAATGTAAATTCAAAAGATTGGTTTATATTTGTAAATTATCTCCTACTTTAACTGGTTTTACTACTCACACATACAATGTTACAAGCTAATTAGAAGCACAATATTCTTTCATTTTACTTATGAACACTAAGCTAAGACCCAAGGGTTAGTTAACACCACAAATTAAACACAAAATGCATGCCATTCAAGAAACTTACATGACCAGCAATAGCAAGATCAGCCATAGCTCTAGAATCGGCCCAGTCAGTGGCAACCATCAAAGTTCTCAATTCCACAAAGCAAAACTGCCTACTACCAAACTTACTCACCAAATTACTCCCCTCACTCACATCAATTGCCCAATAAACAACGTCACCATCCTCACTCTCAGACTCAGACTTGGAACCCAAATAAACCAACTTATCTTCACTCAAATTGACCTCTGAATTCTCCAAGACAATCTTACAATCATCCAAACTCAACCAAACCAGATGCCAATTGGACACCAAACCCCCACTTGACGTTGACCCAGTCAAAGGCCTGCCTTTCCTGAAAGGCAGCACCTTGAAATTGGGGGAAGATGGTTCATGAGTGTGGCCTAAAAGTAGAGTCTTGAGGGTTTGGAAGGCTGAATCGAATGAGACTGGGTCAGTTGATTTGGGGGTTTTGGAAAGTAATGGGTTGCCTGCAAACACATGGGATGTTTGGTTTCTTGACATGGTGGAAAAGTGGGTTCTTGTTACGATTAGGGAATGGAAAGTAAGAGATTTGGAGAGAGAAAGGATGGCGGAGGAGAAGGAGAGAGAGAGGTGGAAGAGCATGGCTCTTCTGTATTTGTTTCCATTGGTTGATTCATTGAGTTGACTGAGGTGCGGAGGCAGATGATGACTAAGGTAAATGGGGCCATTGTTCATTGACAAGTGGAGCTCTTTTTATTTGCTTGGATTCAATCCCCTTGGATTTAAGAGGAATGGCAGGGAACCCCCTATGGGTTAGGCAGCTCGTTCCGAAGTAGTAGTTGTAGCACTTCAAAGCAAGTGAAGGAAGATATATTCAACAAGATGATAATTTCTTCATATTGTCCCTGAGTGGACTTAAATTCCTGATCTTTTGTTAGAAAGATGAGGAGATAGCACTTGAGGGAATTATATTGGTTTGTATAGGGTTAGTAGAAGATAAATAAATTATTAACAATATAAGAGAAAAATATGTACGTATATCACGCATGTACATATACATATAACTTAGACATCTGACATGAACCGATAAAATTAGACATTAAAATCAATTGCTGCTCCACTGTCGTTGCAAAGTCATGACTTGAACAACAACAATCGCTCATCTTCGCTTCATATTTGAACCCTAACCATAGCAACCAAATTAATACTAAACCTCAACATTGAACCTCATCATTCCCCTTTATCCATATCCACTAAATGTATGTTTGCTTATTTTGGATAACAATATGATGGAAGGAGACCCTTGGAAATTATGTGGGAATCTGAGAATATTTCAGAACCATAGGGGCTTCTTTGCATTCTTTCCAGATCTTCAAAACATTTGATTGTCGAGTCTTCTGTAATCAATATGAAGAGAATATTTGGCCTGCGCCGTTTTCAAAGGCGGCCACTTAAGATGTTCTAACTTTCAAGGCAGTGGTCTTTGTATTTTCTTCTGAAACTGTTCATTTCTTTTTTAAGGTGACAGAAGTAATAATTTATTTAATTAATCAATTAAATAATAAATGCATTTTTAAATTGATTAGAGTTAGTTAATTTAATTTATTGAGCAGTGCCACATCAATCGATAAAAGATAAAATCCACAGAAAATCTTATCACATGCAGTAATAAATTATATCTTTACACTACGGTACAAGTCATTACTGCATGCAGTATGATTTTTTTGCTGATCTTGTCGGTTGACCAAACATTTTCCTAATCTATTTTGCTGGACCTAATTCTAGTACGCACTAAACATAACCAATATATTACAGAGGTTTCATAAGCCAAGTTCTATCAATTGCCAGCCACGAGTAGGCTGAGCAGCAGCAGGACGAATAAATCGGACAAGGAGAGAGGTATAATAGTAATACTGAAAAATGGCATGAAAATACAATAGAAGAAGACGCAAAAGACAAAAGGCTCTAGACCACCTATTACAAAATCAATCAAAACTTGTATAAAACTGGACACTCTTGATATGGGCTATGAAGAAGCTGAATCCCCTTATTGACTTTACAACAAAAAATAATCTTATCCACTTTACTGAACTGCATCTACTCCAGAAGAGCAGCAGCATATCCCTTTGGAATACACCAAGCAGCTAATCTAACCAATACACTTCAACTTTGGTAGGGACGAAGAACTCATCAAATATGTCTTGGATAGGTGTGGACTCAGCTCTCGACTTGGTTTGGGAAGGTGTGTGGTGGCATTAGATCATCAATCCAATCAGCATAGATCCGGTTGATCTTTTTCTTCGCACTCCACTTTGCAAATCCCTTTTTAGCTTCACCCTCTTCTTTAATAGGAGGGGCAACCACTGGAACAGTAGGAGACACGTCGAGGAAAGGATCAGCGGAAGGATTCGCTGCAATCTGGCCTGCATTCATTGTCACCTCGGGCTCAGGGCGTCCACTAGGCACCTGCAAGTCTGATGAAGGAAATAAAGGCCAATAGCAGGCAATTAGAAAGTTATGCAGCGGTAAGGTAGCTCCAATCACGTATTTACTCTGTTCCGCTCAAAGAGGAGAGGACCTTTTGAGTGGAACGGAGAGAATATTTATAAGCATGTAGCAGTAGCAAAAAGAAACCTAATATTTAATCATAGACCTTTCATTGACAATGATTATATAATTGCTTATCAAGTCAGGACACGGACACAGTTCGCAATTTTGTGCCACCATCATTATGGTGTAGGTATGAATAAAGTATCAAAGTGTATATTCAGATGAACAAGGTTGCAACCCGCAAATGAACATATGTTCCAGGGTGTGAATGTAAAAATAAAAGATGATACTGAGTGAAAATTCACAAAATCATGTGGTTAAGCAATAGAGCGGTGGATTCAGACAAATACAGTAAAGACTTGTCTAATAATTACCCAAAAATTGTTCACAAGGGCATCAATCAACGAGGTAAGTCAAGAGAAAACAACGTAAGAACCCAATATTGTGTAACAGAAGTGTAGCTGCACTCTCAGAAAATACTTCATTGCGACAAGGGAATAATGGTATTCTAATTGAACATTAAGTGCATCCCATACTGCTTAAGATTCAGGATATGCAACCAAATCCATATGCACAATCCTAACACAACCCAGAGCTAGGTTGAAATTTTCTATGAGTCTACAACTTCAATATTCGGTTATCACTATGATTTGGCCATTCGTTTTCTTTACTGGGATCCTAACCCTGTTTTTTTTTTTTTTGGATAAATAACCAAAATATATTAAGAACTGCAAAGGGCCGCAACCCATGTACACTATAGAAAGGAACGCACTATACCATATAAAAACAGGGAACTGACAAAAAAAACTACTCTATGTTCCCCTCCAAAAATATCAACAAGCTATCCACAGACTGATCCTACCTCTGTTTTATAGTTCACCTTATCCACTTTAAATGCTTGCCTCATTGCACCTTGTCCTTTTCTTCCACGAATCCTTCCTTGCCAAGTTCAGAAAAAAAGCATCCAAATAGGAAAACAATAGAATTGCAGTTTATGCATTACATGAACAGACGGCTTATTGCGTAATACCTTTGACAAGCGTCCCTTTAATAACTTAAACTATACTACTGATCCAGATGGTTACCTTGTTGTAACACAAGTGTTCTTCAAACTTTTTATGCGTAAGTTTTCTAAAATCTATCTAAAGCTTTTAGTACTCTCCAAGTAAGGTAAACTAAAATTGACGCTGAAGCTGTAACTAGTATCACACCAACATTTATGATATGGACGCTGTTTGTGTAACAGTAATCTAGAGCAGATACATAAGCCAATGGGTGAAGTAAACAACAAAGTTAGAACTGATATGGAAAACAACGATGGTAGGTGTAATGTATATGTGCTTTTAGAGGAAACTAATTATAGCTGTATTAATTAAGGTAATAATCTTTCAGATATCAATGCCAAATACACTGATCAATTACACTAAATATCCTACTTTACTCAATGCTGTAATCAGATATCCACACATGCACACACATACTCGCGCGCGCGCGCACGCACACACACATCAATTACACTATAGGGACAGGAAAGCAATTTATCTTCTATGCACCAAACATATACCTGAAAGCCCATGCGCGAAGTGACATCTGTTCCCAAAGGGGCAGAGCCCCATTTCCCATTTACTGCAAATCTTTGTTTTCCAGTATGCGGTCTTCACAGGAACTCGGAGAGCATCCGAATTTGTACTAACGCGAGAAACATCAGCATTGGAATTCATGCAAATTCTGGAAACATCTGCATTGGCATTCAAATTAACTCGCACAGCATCTGAACTTTTGTTTATATTGACCTGGACAGCATCTGAACTGGAATTCAGGTGCTTATTGAGATCAGAATAATCATTAACACTCCTATGCTCAATGGATCCCATGGTTCCAAAGCTTATTTCAGAACTCTGTCTTGTCCTTGCCATTGTCGTTTCTAGTGCCATATCACCCCTGAACTTTGCCGGACTTTCATGAAGGAAATTACACCTTTCTCCATATGGGCACTCTTCACCATTATAGAACTTCTTGCAGATTCTCATCTTTAGTATTATTCGCTGATCATCGTTCCAGTTTGCTCCTTTGTCCTTATAATTAACAAGTTCTTGCCAATTAGGTGGGGGTTCTCGCAGATCTTCAGAACCATGAGCAAAAGTGCAGCTATCCCCGTTTCGGCAATTTCCTTCCACGAATTTCGTACACATACGAGTCTTGTAAAATATGTGTGTAGTTCCTTTATTAACCGGAGGATCAGGCTGGTTCATTCTTGGATTTGTGGGTGGAAAAGGTGCAAAATTAGGTTGGTTGTTTTCGAAGTTCCTTGGTTTTTTGAATGGAGGTGGGTTCTCAATTTGGGAACGCGAATCAGGGAAATCATTGTTCATTGGCATTTGAGGCCAGAAACCACCAACATTGCCACCAGGAAACGGTGGCAGCATGAAGGAGTGCTGCGGCGGCGGATGATCAGGATAACTCATGGTGTGTGATAAATCTTTGAAATTAAATCCAATTGAATTATTTATTCACCTGGAAATATTCATCAATTTTGAGTTCAGCTAGGAAAATACATATATCTGTGTAATTCAGAAAACCCATTTAACATAAGAAATCAAAATCCTCAACATGCAGACAGATAAAAACAGAATCAGATAATTATCAGAAAAACCCAAAAGATTTGCATAAAGTATATGACCAAATTGACGGGAAATAGACAATCTGTAATCAGGAAAAGAGTGAAAAAAAATCAAGATTTTGAATGATAAAAGTAAATTTTGGCATTGAAAATTAAGCAAACCTGAGTATTCTGGGTGGGTTGATCAAATACTTTTCCTAGCCTGATTGAACTCTAACATACAATGAGACAATCAAAGTTGACAGCTTTTTTATGTTATAAAGGAATAGAAACCCTAGCCGCCTACATATTTCGAAAAGGAAACGGAAAAATTCGAAGAGCTATGCGTTTTTCAAACCTAAAACCCAAAGGCGGCTAAACCCTAACAGTTCTGAACTCCTTATGATTAAGGTGATAGATATAGATAATTACGGGACAAGGTTAATTAGACCGAGGGCGATATTTTCAGTCTCATCCCCTAACATTTCATTTATACTCCAAAGGTCATCCATATCCTTAAGAAATATACATAGGCCTCCTAGAAGAATTATATGTTGTTCGAGGATCCCCTAATTATTCCAATGCTGTGACAATCAGGTGCAAACGTATGTAACGGCGCATTTAACCATCCCAACACACCCACTCATTTGGTATAGATTGTTTGAATGGTTAATAGAAGTGCAGCGGATGGCTAATCAGGTGTTGGAAATATAAAACCTTAACTACTTGACCCAAGCACTCCATATAGAAGGAATGGGTATTATCATTTTAGTTCAAAAAAAATATATCGTTCTATATTTTCTTTAGAAAAAAAATGCGTACTATCATTAATTCATCAGTTAAAAAAAAAAAAACGTACTCTATTTTCTTTAGAAAAAAGATACGTACTATCATTATTTCATCACTTTAAATTTCACTCAACTCAATCCTACCAAGTTCAAACACTTTGTACTATTTTAAATCATGCTAAAACTCTTTTTAGTGAAAATGATCTATTTTCTTAAAACTATGGGAGTATATATAATACAATTTTTGATTTTGTTTTTACATTATTTACAGTAAAATAGTTTTTTTAATCTCAATTATTTAAAAAATTAAAAATTGATTTGACAAACTCTTCTCATATTCTCTCTCATCCTTACACAACACCATACGTACTCTTCACACATCCTCTTTCACCCACAACATATAAACCCACTTTTCAGCCCAATTTTTGACTAAAAGTCAATAACTTTTACTCTCTTCATTTCACAATAGTGAACCTTTTAGGGTGGAGCAAAAAAACAAAGATTTGTTTAACTATCTTTTATTACTAGATTTAACTACACAGGATGATTTAATAATATGTTTATAATTAAAAAAATAATATAAGATTAATTTGTAAGTCTCTTTTAAATTATATAATTTCTTAGTATGGTTAACATTGGACGAAAGGATATTAAGGGGAGGGGAGCTACGTGATAATTTTAACACAAATCAAAAGATATTAAAAGGTAATTTGAGAATTTATATGATTAATTGAGATATATAATTAATTACTTCGTATATTACTTTTATTTGTGTTCAAGTACTTTTTACAATTAAAATTGAAAAGAGTTAAGAATTAATAATGATATTATTATGTGTTCTATGTTTTCAAAACGGGTAAAATTCATAATGCAATTAAAGGTTACATAAAATTATCAACGCATGTCCTTCAGATTTTTTTGATATAGAGTAGTACTTATTATTCATATTCAAGCACGATGTTGCATATATATATATATATATACATCAATTTAATTATTGTATTAAATTATTCACGCTTAAACGATCTTTTTTTGATTGATCGATAAATTAAAAGTAAGTATTGTGAGTTCGCATAAAAATATAACTTAAAATGAAAATCTTATTCATTGATTATCATTATAGGCATTAATGTATACTTTTCCATTTTATATGAAAACTTTTAAATTGTCCAATTAGAATTATTTTGTTGCACATTATTCCATGTGACGAATATGAATGAATAAAAAATATTAATACATTGTATTTTTAGTTTAATAAGTAAACAATAGTACAATGCTCATAAATAGTACAATGCTTATAGTTAACATATAAAAAAGACAACGAAAAATGGTGACGCAAAGTAAAATCATTAGTTAAGAGAAAATTAAAAAATGAATCTACATCAAAAATAAAAATAATAACGAAAGTATTAGAAAAGTACCAATATATTCATGTTGATCGAAAATCAAAAGCCAATGTCAGTATCAAAATTGAAACTAAATTTACAATAAAATCATAATAATCACAAATTAATATTAAAATATAAAAAAAAAATTGAGTATGAACTTTATCTAAACTTATCATCTAAAAGGAAAAACTAAAATTAACAACATACGTTACGCAATTTAATTGAAATGAAGATTAAATTATAAAAAGAGGATATTTGGAGTCAACAGACCATATTCCGAATTACTTTCTTAAAGAAGAGGAAAAAAGAAAAAAGGAAATAAAATCGAAGAAATCAAAATATGTTATACTTAGATATTTCGAATAATATGAAAATTGTTGAGAATTTAGGTTATATATTTTTGACTGATTTTGAATTATGAAAATCAAACTTCTGAACAAATTACAAATGTTTTTCTTAAAAAGGGGAAAAAAAAGAGAAAAGCCAATCAATAAAAATTTGACGATATTCTTTAAGGATTTTCTCAAAATATGTTATTCGCTTGGTTGTGTCACAATTTTTTTCTACATTCTAAGAAACTTTGCATAAATTTTTCATAATATTTGTATATGAATCCTTATCGCGATATCTAAATATAAATAATTCTTTCGGCAATTTTGCATACTATTTAACTTTTCAAACTAACACCGAAAATAGCATAAATAAAGATATTATAAAAATAAACATAAATAAAAAAATCATAAACTCAAAAATTAAAGCAAAATTGAGAAATCATAGCAAAGTTTTAAATTAGAAACAAAATTCAAAAGGATATCAAAATTGAAATTAAACTAAAATATAATTAAATCAAATCAAATCAATAACTGAACTCAAATCAGAATATCAAACAAAAGCTCGAAATAAAACTTTATATTAACAAATCAAATTGAAATACTACGAAAACCAAAAAAATAAGATACAAAATTAAACCGAAACACTTCTAATAAAAAACTTGGATTAAGACTAAAACAATCACTTGATTCTTTAAATTTTCAAATAAAATATGAATGTTAAAATATCAAGTAAAATAATAACTCAAATAAAAAATTAAACTATGACATTTATGTATAAATTTGTACAACTAAACTAAATCGAATGTTGAGAGAGAGAGAGAATCATTTGATAGACTTGTATCGAGGCAATAAGCATATTATTGATAATATTGAGAATATATATAGTAGTACATGCGGAACCCCACTCATAATATGAAATTACATCATTAACCTTCTATATGCCCCCTCAAGATGAAGCTCGATGAAGAGACTCCAATCTTGCTTCGAATATCCAGAAATGCAGCCCTGGAGAGAGGCTTGGTAAGAGTGTCAGCCAGTTATTCAGACGAGGAGACATGAGCTACCCGAAGCATTTTGGACTGAACCTGTGTTGGAGTTATGCCCTAGAGGCAATCATTATTTAGTATCATGATATTATTTATATATATTTATTTATATATTTGGCATATCTTTATTATGA
>JAOWAN010076105.1:0-10881 GCA_028566635.1 Lobelia cardinalis
CGATGATAGTACCTCGCATTTATCTTTCACTAGCTTGATTTGCTTGAGGCGACTGGGTCTTCTAGGTAGATCCTTATGCGAGCTGGATGGACCTCCATCAGAACCTGTCCAAAACTCAAGAAAAATGGATTCGTTCAACTGGTTCGGGGTCGATTCTTGATTTTAAAATCAAAAACCTCACACATAGAATCGGTTACTACGTTCTCAACAACTATATCATACAAGAGAACACGATAACGTTGACAAATGGACAAAAATTTACTGTTACTAAAGAGGATGTGGAACGAATCATATCTATACAAATTCCTGAAGACAATACGGGTAGCACTGCAAGAGAGAGAAAGAGTGGATGAATGAATTCAAGGGGATAATTTATGACAAGTGGAAAATATCCCCTCAAATTGAGAAAATCAAGGCCTTCAAAGGGAAGGCTTGACCACTCAAATGTTCAAGATGCATTTCATCGTTCTACTATCGAACGTCTTTATTTCTTGTTTCACAAACAGTTATGTGAATGCTCAAAATACAATTGGTACAAGTATGTCATTGACAATGACAAGACTGCAAGGTCTCAGTGGAGGCCCGATGGTTTCTTCTCTGGCTCTCTAACGTTTTTAATTATGAGTATGCCACCCTTTCTTAGCTGCTGCATCTAATTTTTTTTTTAACTTTTATCGAATCTTGATTACGTTGCATTGTTTGTAGCTACTATATGTTGATCGTGTTGTCCAGCAAGACGCACCATCAGTTGAAAGGTGCATTCCAACCTATAAGACATGGACGAACGATATACTGAATGACAGAGAGGTCTAGGAGATGAAAAATGATTCAATTGGCAATGGGGAGGTAACTGAGCCATTTCAAAGGAAACAACAACAGCAGCAAACACAAGATGAAGGGAGTATGATGATGGATGAGTTGAAGGTAAATTACTGCATCCGTAAATGTTTTGTAACATAAAATAGGATGCAGTATCAATTTTGCTAGTGTATCCATGTAATATAATTATTTTTATATTGCTTGTGAACCTAACATATACAAATTTCCCCTCTATCCATACATCAAAATGATCATGACGATAATCGTGGTCCACAAGAAGACCAACATGACAGAAATCCAAAAGTTGAGGAGGAGGTATGATACGACATCCCTTCATCGTAATTAAAACATATGGTACTGTATTTTACTAAATTAGAATTGGATGCATTAACATACTATTGCATCATGTTCTATATGAGATGCAGTAGCATACCTCCTCAACATTTACTTCTTCTTTACTTGGAATTTCTTCTGTGAGTTGGACCTAACATCACATTCCTTTTGAATCTGAGTTTCCTGTAATATTCCAGCAGCAAATTAATTAGATTGTTTATTTGATTTCGGAAATTCAATTAGAGTAGCACATGTTTATTTGAGTTTTGGTCAATTTCTCTATAACTTCTGTCAATTTCCTCGGACCGCATCTTATTTGTGATATCGGGTATTCAGTCTGGAAAAGATTGACCTTTGAATTCCTCGGCTATTTATCTGTTTTATTGGAGGAGGGCTGCGTTGGACACGTTGACATAAGAACACTTAGTATGATATCAAGTAACTAGAAGATTTGAAAGAGCGAAACACATTTCACATTAAAAATGAAAAAAATACACTGTGCATCGTGTTGTTCTCTTTGAATATTGCACTGAAAGCAGTATAAACGTTTCCTACCGCATCCTGTTAAATTCTTATGGTTTGCATGTTCAATTCTTATGGTTTGCAAGTAGATGCAGTAGGAATTTTTTAAGTATGAGAAAGATTAACCATTGACTTCTTCGGTTGCTTAACGATTGGGCTGGATATCTGCAAATGGCTAGAGGCATACCTTTGTTGATCTTGTAATACGCCGTTCAGTAGCAGCATTAAACAACCTGATGTAGAAGCTTCTTCCATTATTGTATCATTCATATGTTATTTTGAAATCTGTTCTTCATTGCTAAAAGAACCTTCTGAAAAATATGCAGAAAAATTTAAGTTAATATGAACATTAGGTGTTTGATACAGGCGTGTCATTCTGAAAATCCACTGCATCCTACTGTAATAAGACGTATATTTGTCATTTAGAGAAAACTTACACGGCGCTTGTTCAGATGATGTATCTCAACATCAAATGTTTGTTTTCCCGCGATTTACTTCTGACTTTTTTGTCATTTGTGTATTTTGTATTCTCGGCGATTTTCTCTTTCGTATTGGTGTTGCTGCACGTAATGAATGCAAGACAAACTAAAATTGAATCAAGAGTATTTGTATGACCTAGATTGCTTCGGTTAATGTCCTAGATTGTGCGCACTGCACGAGTGTAGAGTGTATTTGAAAAAGTGACGTGGCTTATGAAAACACACTCGCAATTTTAAAAAAGAACATAGTACAACTGTGTAGCAATACAATGTTACAGCAAGATGCACTACATCCCACTTTTTACTACATTTTTAATCAACATATAGTCATTATCAATATATGTCGAACCAAATGTAGATTTAATCAACAAATCATGCTTCTGCATCCCACATTTTACTACATTTTTAATCAACATTTAGTCATTATCAACAAATGTCGAACCAAATGTACATTTAATCAACAGATTATGCTACTGCATCCTACTTTTTATTACATTTTCAATCAACAACAAGCAACATGTAGTAATTATCAACAAATATCAAACCAAATGTAGATTTAATCAACAGATTATGCTACTGTATCCTACTTTTTACTACATTTTTAATCAACAGCAAGCAACATACAGTCGTTATCAACAAATATCGAACCAAATGTAGATTTAATCAACAGGCAAGTAACTTTTCGAAACTCTAAATTTTCGAAATTCACAATTTTATAAAGAGTAAAGAATATTTTACAGTTGTTATTTTGCATTATTTGAAGATAATTGCTAGGAAACAGATACCTTGATGTTCATGTCGCTCGGTGCTTCGGTTGGTGCTTTGGGACGTCATTTCCATTGAAATTAGTATTGATGGAGAGAGAAATCACAGTGTTTTCGAAGGCGAGTATGTAGGAGAAGATTCTCCGGTCAAAAATTTTTCCGAACACGACGTCGGAGACGAGGTCGAAGACAGTGGTTTATTCGCGCCTAGAGAGAGAAGTTTCTTTGCCATTTTGTTTTTCGTTCGAAATCGAGTACGAAAACCGACGAGTTTTTACAATAATTGAGATTCACTGTTATGTTCCTTCCATATCCCACTAATTACACATAATGCCATTGTCTCTTTAAAAATGAATCTAATCTTACCCGTCCTTTTTATTCTAATCCAATGCTTATAATTGATTCATATCTAAAGTTGTTTCTAGTGGAGGAGGACCCTATATAAGTAGTTGTTCAAATGAGAACCACAAATTATTTGCGAACTTGCGAACCACTGTGATTTCATGTTTCACATTTAAGAATCATTCTGAACAATAAAATATGAACTCTGAACCATAAATGATGTGAGCCCTAAACCTGTAATCCATAAATATTGACTATGAACCATAAAAGATGTGAACCATGAAATTTATTTTTTGTAGTTTTAACTGTGAATCATGAAATATAACTCTATAACTGTGAACAATGAAATATAACTCTGAACAATGAAATATTACTCTGAACAATGAAATTTATTTTCATGTTTCAGAGTTAAGAGACACTCTGAACCAATAAATGTCATCCGTGAACCATGAAAATACAGTGGTTCGCAAGTTCACAATTAATGTGGTTAGCAGCCGACTGATCAACTACAAACCATAAATATCGTACAAACGTACGAATCAGTTGTATCTTAGTATATTTTTGTTGTATCCTTCGTTAATTTTGTTTTATCTTAATTTTTTGTTGTATCTTAGTAATATTCCGTTGTATCTTATTATATTTTTGTTGTATCTCGCATTTTGGTTAGTTTGTTGTATATTTACGAACCTGTTGTATCTTAGTATACTTTTGTTGTATCTAAGTTGATTTTCTTAAAAAATTTCGTGTGTTGGATCTTTATTTTACAAAACTCAGACATATAACTAACATACAACAAAATTATATTAAGATACAACTGGTTTGTACAGTTTGTACGAAAAAGTGTTTTGTAGCAGAATAAACCCATATATAATATATATAGGGTCTTATTTTGCTACAAACCACAAATATCGTACAAACGTACGAACCAATTGTATCTCAGTATATTTTTGTTGCATCTCATTTATATTTTTGTTGTATCGTACAAAATAACTAAGATACGAAGATACAACAAAACTGTAAAATGATACAACCGAGTCTTACTAAGATACAACAGAATTAACGAAGATACAACAAAAATGTACTAAGATACAACATGTTCGCACGTTTGTACGACGGAGAAGATTCTCCGATCAAATATTATCGGAGGCGAGGTCGAAGACGGTGGTTTTTTCGCGCCTAGAGAATTTTTTTTGCAATTTTGGTTTTTGTTCAAAATCGAGTATGGGAAACAAATGGATTCTTACAATAATTGAGATTTACTGTTATGTCCCTTTCATATCCCACTAATTACACATAATGCCACCGTCTTTTTAAAAATGAATCTAATCTTAACCGTCATTTTTCTTCTAATCCAATGCATCTAATTGGTTCCTATGGTTCCTAACCTATCTAAAGTTGTCCTAGTGGAGTAGAACCTTTTATATATATATATATATATATATATATATATATATATAAAAATATATATATAGTCTATGAATCAGGTTACGAAAATGTCCATTTGTTCTTCTGTGCATAGTGATGATAACGAACTTGTTAGTAGATCCTGCCAAAGAGGTTTCGTTGCTGCAAAGTTGTAGAGCAGTTTTTTTTTTTTTTCTTCCTTTTAGAATTTAAGCGATTGGGAGATCATAATATGCAATAATGATGTAGCATAGAGGTGGTTTTTGAGTAATGATCATTTTAGGACCAGCCGACCAGGTATGAACAAGCAAATGTACTTTGTGCTATGGACCCTGGAGTTTGCTTGGTAACATATTTGATAGCTAGATTTTGATTTGTTTCTGACAGTGTTGACTCATGTACCTAAAACTTCATGTAGTACAACTTCTTAATTAGTACTTAAGATCCAAGATTGCATTAACATAATTGAACTAAAGTTTGTTCTTTTTGATTCATTTGTTTTTGTTAAACTAGAAATTGATGACCGTGACCAGAGATTTTTTTGTGAATTTTTGTTTTGTATTTTTTTCGCTTGTATTTTCAATTTAAGCCTTATACTTTCTATATATAGCAAGAAGAGAGTCCTCAAGTTGTTTCACGTTGCCTGGATTATTTCAGACAAATTGAAAATCTTTGTTCCCCTTGAGGATGTATATGTCTAGGATTAAATTAGCTTACGGTCCAACTTTAGCAGGATCAACTGGATATGTTTGATTTTAAACTTTGTCAAATAACTAAGCCATTGCTTTTTTCTGCATACAGGAATGGTTTATTGCTTGTGTGGCATTGTGGTTACAGGAACATATTATTTTCCTTTAACTCAGTTTCAGTATGTCACTAATTTACTACACCTTGATAAGCAAAATTAAGTATTTATATGACGCCATTTATAAAATTGTTTTTTTATGACTGTATTTACATTCGAACAGATAAATGTTGTTAAATCCAGCCCAATAGCTCTTCCTTGATCCAATTTAGCTGCTGAAAAGGTTTTACTCTATTTTCTTGCTTTTGATTATTCTTATTTTCCTTTCTTATTGTTGTGATGTTTCACCAGTACTTTGTTGGGTTGTTTAGGAGTAATAGAAATTTATTGATGTGTGAGCTGACATTGATGTGTTCTTTACATGACTACTTACTTAATTAGCTTCAACTAAGCCTGTCAATTTGGGTCAAATGGGTTGTAATGGGTTGAGTTATAATAATTAACAGGTTGTAATGGGTTTAACCTATTATAACCCATTTAATCAATCGATCAACTCAATTGTATAATAAATGGGTTAAGTTAAATTCGAATTAACATTTGAATACTCTTTTTCACAAAAAAAATATTTTTTATAAATTCTAATACTTAAAATTTTAATTAAATGGGTTGTAACAGGTTAAGCTGTTTAGCAGGTTAAAACGGGTTAAAATGGGTTAATGGGTAGCAAATTGACAGACCTAGCTTCAACTTATCCCGGTTATGTAAGCATTCAATAGATTAACTTAAGTTTGCTTAATGCTTATAGAATGATTATTATCACAGTAATATTGGTATGGGGGAATCCAATAGGGTGAGCTGGAATGTAAATTATGTGAAATGCTTTCTAGAAGCATGTATTGCAGATATATCTAGAAGAGGTAGGAAAACAAGTAGCTTTATCCTGAGTCAAGGATCGCGATGACCTGCAATAAGTTGAGGTTATACAAATGCAAATGAAGAATGAATGTGATTATTTGAGTAGAAAGTACACTGGTCGGTTGTATTTGACAAATTGAAAAACGGTAGTCTTTATAATGTTGCAACTAACAACTTCAACTGGACAAATGAAGAGTGGAAAGAAGGTTCTAAGGTCTGCTTTTCCTTACTTTTTTAAATCTTTCTGCTAATTGTTGATAGTAACGAGTTCCTTGTAAACATACGTTATTGGTCTTCTTTATTTAGATGAGGGTCATCCAAAGGCGACCTTGAGGACTTCTCATTTTTTTCCCTTCGTCTTTGTGTTTCTCTTTTTGAGGGGGCTATTGCCAACGATGACGTAATTGGATACCTAGTGCCAATTATTCCAAGGCCTCGTGATTCATCAACTTCTTTAACTTCTCAATTATTCAACTCGTTGAGATTGAAAAATTGGTGGTTAGCAGCAAAAAAGGTGGAAATCAAAACCTCTATACCCCCAGTTCTCAATCTGGTATTTTTGATCCTAATGATAGAGAAAAGCCAAAAGGTTGCAATTCTAACTTTGATGGAGCGAGGCCTAAAAAGAGGGTAAAACCTCAGATGAAGATATCACAATTAAGAAAAAGACATGTCGAGTGCGTTGAAAGTAATAATTAAAATCATTAAGGGCCTTCTCACAGTGAGTGTGCTGAAAAAGTTGAAAGAAATTTTGGTGACAAATGAATTGTCCTTTTCATCTAACTTTAGGGATAATTGCGAGGCACTGAGCTATAGAAAGGGATGGATGTCACTACCTATCGATGATGTCTTGTTCATAACGTCCTGGATTGCATAGAGTGGATGGAAGTTAGGATATCATGTTTAATTTGTAGGTATGTGTTACAATTATTTAGGATGAGTTTATGTATTCCTGGTAATACTTGCTATTTAGTGTTTAAGCAAAGCTATGCTATGCAATATTTGTATTTATAGCCTTTATGGTCGTTAGGAGTTGGCAACACTCGACTTTTTGAATTTTGTTTGGGTGATAGCCAAAATGATTAATATACCCAGCTAGTTATGTTTTGTTATATTGTGAACTTCTTCTAGAGTTTTGTAATTGGCAAATATGTAACATTTGAAACTGTTATTATTGTGGTTCTAACAGGTTGAAATGGATATTACTGAGCAAATTTTAATCGTGATAATGTTTTATGTATACATTCATCGCATTCGACCAAAAAAACTCAAAAGAAAAAGGGATAATATGTCAGTCATGTCTGGGCATGACTTCACCTTAGAGTTGCTGACAGGCGATTATGAAGAATGCACTGAGATGCTACGTATGTCTCCTGATGCATATATTCGACTATCTGCTGATTTTAGAGTGAAAGGACGGTTAAAGGATAGTAAGCACATATCTGTTGAAGAGAAGATGGCTATTTTCTTGTTTATTATAGGACATAATCAACGATTCGTAGTTGCAAAGCGTAGGTTCCAACACTCACTGGAAACAATTCATAAATGCTTTCACGAGGTGTTGGATGCAATGATGGAGTTTGCCAAGGAGATTATAGTGCCTACATCATCTAATCCTGACCCTGATATTCCTGAAAATAACAGTAGTCTGCGGCAAAATTTCCAGGTATAAGATTATTTATTTTGTTTAAGCACAAGGACCATGCTCTATTTTAAATGTATCATGACTCGTAAAGGTCATGCAGGGAGCGGTTGGTGCCATTGATGGAACTTTGATATCTGCCATCGTTCCCATTGATAAACAAGCTCTTTATAGAGGAAGAGGAAAGGGTGATTGTTACCAGAAGGTTTTAGCAATATGTGATTTCAACATGATATTTACGTTTGTTTTAGCTGGATGGGAAGGGGTAGTTGATGATTCTAGGGTGCTATCTGAGGTTGTTGCAGATTCAAATTCTGGTTTCCCGTTTCCTCCTCCAGGTAAAATTTAAATGCAAGACTATATTAATCACTGAAGTTCTTTGTTGACATTGATATATTTAGCGCATAATATTGTTTTAATTTTTTGTGTGTAGATAAATACTATCTTTGTGATGCTAAGTACCCACACACACGAGGATTTATGACACCATATCGCAATGTGAGGCATCGCCTTGGTGACTTTGATCGTAGACCCGCAATGAACAAGGAGGAAAAGTTCAACCATGTGCATGCGAAACTTAGAAATGTCATTGAACGTGCCTATGGTGTCTTAAAAGAACGATTTCCAATTTTGACAAAAATGGCGCCATTTTCCTTTAACATACAAAGGGACGTAGTTATTTCATGTTTTGCGATTCATAACTTTATACGAAAAGAGGGTTTGAGTGACGACTTGTTCAATAACTATGACCAGGAGGATGTAATATTTACAGATGAAAGTGCAGAAGAGGGGGATGAAGATGACGTTGACGCAGAATCTGTAGAACCACATGGGAGTGCAGCGGACCTACACTTTATGACCAATTTACGGGAAGAAATTGCAGTTCACATGATGCAAAACGATAGTGATTGATGAGTTCGAGCAGGGGATGCTTAACTAGAGTTGTTTGTTTAGGCATAAGGTTGTATCGCGATCTTGAAAGCTTTTACGACTCCAAATTTTAAGTTTCTGTTGGTATGACAAGTTCTCGAGCAGTGGATTTTGTTGACCGTTTAAGTAGGCAGATTTTTTTGGTTGTTTGATCAGCAGTGCCCATTTTCTTAAGAAAGGTGGTGGTATGTGCTATTTTTTCTATGGACATGGCAAAGCCTTGTTGTGTACTATTTCTCTCTCAAGAATGTCTGGTTGAGATTTCATTCTTAATGTTCAATTATGCATTGAGGAATATGCATTTGGAGTTTCCTTTTTGCCATAGAAAAGAAAAGCCTCTATTTAAGAATAGCAGTTGATATGTTTGGATACCACCATTTGAGCTTTGAACTTCTCATTCCTGAAGATAAAGGGCAAAGCTTGCTATATTCTCTTATGTACTATGAACCATCTTTAGCTTTTCCTGTGGCGATTTTTGTTCTATCTAAGATTTATTATTGCAATTATAAACACCATTTTGCTGAAAGATGGTCCAAGCCTTAGGTTTCAAGTTTATCCAGGTCTGCACGGGAGTTGGAATAGGGAAGTTACTAGTTTGTACAGAAAATGCTAGCGTGTGCACGTCTGCATCATCTTAATTGTAAAAAGTTAAGTTTAAATGATATAATATTACGGTGAAATTGTAAATAATCGAAACATCGTTTTAAAAATATTCACATACGAACGAAATCATCTCATTTATAAAAAGTTGTGACTAAATGATACAATATTTGAATATAAATAGATAAAAATATCAACACATGCGAACGTCCGCACCGTAGGGGTCGAACGGTACCTTGCGCACATTTTAAGAATTTTTTCTTCCTTTTATATATTTGTACCATTTACAAATTACAATAAAATTATTGCAATTTTTATAAATTGAAGAATTTTGGAAAGTATAAATAAGAAAAAGTGAACTATTATAAAAAAAAATATATAACCGCATGCAGCTGCCGTCTCCCAACGCAATAGAAATTTCTTCAACAACTACTAACAGAGCCACCCCTACGCTGGAAAACTTGCACACAAACCAAAGAGAATACCAAAGACATCGTTACTGGAGGAGGGGGATTCCACGGTGAACCACGATGGGGTAACATCACCACGGGTAGCCGCCGACAATTAGAAGTCGATACAGAAGTACCAGCAACAGGACTACCCTATAACTGTTAAATCAAGCAAGGAATTATTAACCCAAGAAGGATAAGGGCGCACTCGAAACTAATGGGAGACACCCATCACCAGTCACCACTGAGGCACTGAGACCACGAACCCAGGACCCAGCAACCAAGATGTGATGACACAACCAAGAACACAAATTAGAAATACGAAAAGGACCGAGCAGACTCGAGAGCGGAAAATAAAGGGAACCATGACTAGAGATGGCATGAAACTAGTTGGACGAATCTGGCGAGTAGGTGGGTTGATTATGACTGCAAATTTTACCAAATCTTGCCAACCCTGTAAAACAAAACCAAAGGGAAGGGCAAGGGAAGAGAAGAACAAAACGCAGATAGGTGCCACAGACAAAGAGTTGGAGAGAGTGAAATGAACAATTAGAATAGGCAAAAAGTGTGGTTCAGTTCATGCAAAACTCTTCCAGCTTTGCTCTTTTTCATTCCAAATTTGCTCACTTCAGTGAAGTGAGTGGTCGGCAAATCCCAAAGGAATTTTATCCAAACAAAGCTTCCCCTTGATTATCAACAATAACAACCACCTAAAAAATGGAAAAGGGAAAGTAAAGAAGAGGATTATTAACAAAAACAGAAATTAAAAGAAAAAATAATAATAATAACGAAATTCTTACAAATCAACCATATTTCAAAACACACATACATTCCAAGTTCAAGTGATATAAGAACTGTATAACTTGAGAGAGAGAGAGAGAGAGAGAGAGAGAGAGAGAGAGAGAGAGAGAGAGAGAGAGAGAGAGAGAGAGAGAGA